>JAVDPK010018225.1:0-10733 GCA_034780415.1 Cichlasoma orientale | reverse complement strand
TTGAATCTTATTTATCTAATAGACTCCAATTTGTTCATGTAAATGGGGAGTCTTCTTCACACACTAAGGTTAATTATACTAATTCCTACAAACCAAAAACATGATCATAAAGGACCTATATCTGATCCAGCTCTCAAGGAATAATATATACTGATCATGAAAGCCAAAACTGGTAATGAGTAGAAATCACACCCAGCTTTATTATTTCTTTACACATTTTACTGAATGAATATAATAAAATTGATGTCTTATTAAAAATGTTCAGAAACACTACAAAACAATAAAGGACAATACATATAACTTAGTAAATAAATGTCAGTCAAACACTCAGTCATGCAACGACAGACAACCCCTTGTTATGTGCAGCATGCAGCTGGTAAACCATCAACAGACTGAGGTTTTTAACCCAGTCATAAAATACAAATGTCTGACTCTTAGACAACCTCAAAATGAATGAACCCTTCTCTTATGCACAGAAATTGTAGATGATCCGAAGCCCTACAGATATTAAATATTTTTCAGATTACTTCAAAAGAAAACCCAGTTCAGCTTCAGTGACTCAAAGACTGGAATTTATTTTAAAACAATAAATAAATAAAAATGACAGAGAAGGGTAGAGTGATCCCCATATTCACAAAATATTATAAAGCCATTTTAAAGCAAAATTTCATACCTGTCATCTCTCTCATTTCAGTGCTGGTGAGTCAGTCAAACTACTGATCTAGGCTTTTTGTAGTAAGCTACAGTGGGCCATGCTAATGATTTCACTTATCTGTCCACTATGCATTGATCAGCAATGCTTTGCCAGCTGAAGAAAGTTAAATGCAAAGGGCAGTTTAAGGTGTGGGTGTGAGTAGTGTCAATAATACACTGCTTTGGGAAATTTTAACTGGATAAATCAACAAATTCTTAACCAATACAGTGTGGTGGTGGAGGGTGGTGGAGGGTATCCCAGCGGATATTGTGTGAGAGGTTGGGTACACCTTGGCCAGATTGCCATCCATCACAATGATAACACAGAAAAGCAGACAAGCTCACATTGATACTGACAGCCAATTTAGAACAACCAATGACACTAAAATGGGAGGAAACTCAAACAGAACCCATACGGGCACAGGCAGCAAATGCACTACTGTGCCTTCCTGATTAGTGCAGAAATACTGTCAATGACAGTATTTTTTTAATACGTATAAGTCTTATAAAGTGTACTTTTATCACCTTGCAATGAAGGTAAATGTCTCCAACTCTACAAATATTACACAAGCAGAAATCTGTGTTCCTTTCTTAAAATAAACCTTGACTTGTGAAAAACAACAAGCCAGTGCAGCAAGAAATGATGTCTTCAATTTAAAGATCTGTGGTTGCTGTAGTGCTATATTATATCACAATTACCTAAACAGTAAAACAACATGCAATTTCTCATCTGCTAGTGATGTATAGAAAAATATTTCCTGGGACAAACTCTGAAAACAATACTCAAAGATTTCTATACCAGTTTCCAGAAATGTAGACCTTTGTAGTACCTTACCAACTACTCAGTCACTTTTTCAAAAAGACTATCTATTTTCTGCAGCAACCAGTCTACATGGAGCACAAAATATTCATATTCTTTCTGTTGGTCATCTAGTTTCCATTTGATTATTAATAGTTCTTCTTTTTTGTTCAGTAATCCAGGTGTGTTCTCCACTTCCTGGAGCTTCATCTTGTTCTCCGCTTTGTCTGCCTCTGTCCTTATAAGCTGCTGTATAAGCTGATCTCTGTGTTCCCCGAGCTCCTCCTTTTGTTCCTTCAGGGTTTGAATCACTGTACCAGACAAATCTATCAAAGATCCAAAACAGAAAATTGTTTAAACATTTGCTTTAAAATGTAGCTCAGATGCAAAGGTTTTTTTGAACAAAGTGATTACATGAAAGTATAATTCAATGTGGGTTTTTTCTATAACATAAGTATTAAACATGACATAGAACTTTTTTACCTAATACATTTTTTCCTCCTTTTTTTTAAACTCAGAGTTGAGATCAAACACATTGCAAAAAAAAAAAAAAAAAAAAACATGCACAAAGAAACAGTAAGAAAACCTAGAAATCATAATCCCACACACAACTACACCAGCGTACAACAGCTGGAAAGGGAAACATGTAGTAATACACTTCTTTAATAAGCCCAGAATGAGTTTACATTTAGAGTTATTAAGCTAGTAAATAAATATATAATAAACTTTTGAGACTTCATGGCATCTTCATTGCATTATGCTGTCAATTAATGATTCTTGTTTATAGTTTGAACACAAGCATTCAGCGTGTAGTTGCCTGTAAAATGATAGCTGGGACAGCGATAGCCTCACTCCACCTATTCTCTGTTTTGCAATAATGTTTGAGATATTTTGCCTTATTACCTGCTTCAAGATTATTATTGGACATTTTAAAGTAATACAGTTTAGGCATATGACCTTTCTGGTGTTGCAAATTATGACAACTGATTTACTATATATATACAAATATATTTGATATTATGTGCCATAACCCATACAGAACAGTTTAAGTACCAGAGTATTATCAGTCATGTGCCCAATATTACAAGCTTTTAACTGCTGAGGCAGTCAGTAAACCATGTCCAAGGTAGCTAAAACAATTTAAAAAGTCAGACTGTTTAATCATATTACAGATCTTGAGCTAATGCATAAAACTGCATTAACTTGCCTGTAGCTGGATTTCTGCCTTGATCTTGTCCAACATTCCCAGAATGCAATATTGGAGAACACTCTTCTGGTTTTGCCGGTGCTGATCCTACTGAATCTGAAATGAATGGGTTATGCTACAGTAATGTGCAAGAGGCTTGAGTCACCCTTCATTTTTTATATTACGTTTGGAAGCCAGACTTTCTTCTAATTTTTCAAATTGATCTTGATCACTAAATCTCCAGGCTTTCTGTTTTCTCTGTGTGTATAGTAAGCCACTTAACAGCAACCTATGAATTATTTAAAATGCAAAACAAACTACTTAGCATAGAATCCATTTAAATTTTTATATTTATGCAGTTTGTTACGGGCAGCCTGTTGTAAAACCAGAATTTGTTCCCATTTCTTTTAGTTGAATCTATGGAAAAATACAAAAGATAACACAATTTTACAGACATAAGATTGCATTTTTGCACCAACAATTTAATTCCCACAGAACTATTTGCCAAATACTGTTAATGTAGTAAAAGCGTACCCAGATATAAAAATGGAATGGGACACTTTCAGCCATTTACTGACCCAGAGCACAAACCTCAACATTACTGAAGCAGTGAGGGATCATCGTGACAGAGAACGTAACAACTGGTTATTAACATCCAAAGAAGAAGAGTTTTGAATGTCCTTCAGAAAAACTGGAAAACAATTACTGAAGACTACTTGAAAGAAATAAGAGGTTTATCTCTAGGAATAATGACGGTCATTAGTGTGCATTGCCGGTTCATGGTTTTCCTCCTTTTCTTAAGTAATATTTCCACAATGTTTTTTGAATTGCAGCTCCGCTGTGGCATCTTATATGCTAAGTTACTTTGAGCAATGGATTTAGGGATCGTAACAATTATTCTCAAAATTCCTATTTCAAAACAGTTATTAAATAGCTGTGTCTTACCTGTAACTTTCTTTTTGCAACAACATAACCAAGCAACTATGGTAAGAACCCAAACAACTGCGAGAACACCAGCCACAACAGCCAAGGAATAAAAGGTAGTTTTGGACAAACAAATCCTGAGTGAATTTTAAAGAAAGTAAACAAACAACAAAAGAAAAAGAGAAAAGGAACAAGATGAATTTAGAAGATTACAAAAAGTGAGGCGGGCCAGTTAAGATGCCCTTAAAGAGCAGCTGCTATCACACAATGTATTTTATTATGTGCAAAACAATATTTTAATATTTGATCAGGCTAAATTCATAAAACTGGCAGCACATTAATTAATGCAGCCGCACACTGAGCTCCACAGTATTAAGTTTAGAACTGCTACAATTCCAGGCCCCCTGGAAATTCATTTTGACTGCATCCTACAACAATTACTGCACTAGTAAAGAGAAACAGTAAATAAAATCAGGAAGACAGCAAATTTTTTTTAGAATACTGTAAATGAAAACAAAATGTGTCTGCATGTTTAGTGCATAATAGCAGATAGTCTACTCGCGTACTCACCTGAATCTGTTGTGATCTCAGGTGAGGTCATCTTACTTCCTTTAAAAGCAGCATATTAAATAATGGGCAACTTATGAGTGCTTTCATGTTACAATAGATGTAATGAGGCAATTAATGTTTTAGCAAGATAGCAAAGATATTATCCAAAGCAAATGGAATTTTCTCCTCTCTATTCACTCATGATTTGTTACACTTGACTGTCTGTTGTTCTGAGCTCCTCCCAAATAGCCAAGCTCCTCACCCCGTTTCTAAGGGAGAGCCCAGCCACCTTTTGTAGTTTTGGACCACTTGCATTTGCAACTGTCTGATCCTATGGCCACTAATTATAACTACTCAGATTTTGTAGCTATAGGACAGGGTAGCCATGTGGACTGATGAGTAAATCAACAGCCTGGCTTTTATGCACAGCTCTCTTTTTACCATCATCTACATCTCATGCATCATGCATCTAACAGATGTAGTCTCCTCTACAACACAGACCTTTTCAAGGAGGCTGAGGAGTGTGTTTCTCCTTAAGAGCCCACCCTTCAGTCCCCTTTCTTGAATATTGGTGCCACCACACTGGTCTCCAACTTCCATGCAATGCAACAGAGGCATGTCAACCAAGACAGCCCAGTTGCCATCTGCAAAGTGATCTTAGGAGACATCAGCAGTCAGCTGATGATGATATTACTCAGCTGCTCGCATACCTGATGTTGTAGTGACGTTCAGTGATGGCCAATCGGATGGGGTCAGCTTATCACCTTCAACAGCTGCAGACAACATAAGTGAAAGTGCCATAGGACCACAAAGAGAAATTTAGAAAATCTAAATTATATTATATTTCTCTTTATATATGAACAACTGGTAGCAATATAATTTCCTGGAAGTGAAGGAAGATAATAAACATGGTGAAAAGCTCATTTCTAACCATAAATAAACTAAATTTTTATATAAATTTTTGTTTTTATTATACATTTATTCATTTAGCTAGCTTGGCTAGTGCAATTAACCAATTCAATGCGTATGAGCTCTTAATGATGGATTTATCTTCTTAACAGACTGCCATTCAGAGAAATTGTAGTTGAGAGTTTTCAATTCATCTAAAACTTTTGATGGCACACGATATCCTGATAATGTCCTTCAGTTGTCTTTACAATATATCAGTGTGTACACTCATACCTCACAAGTGTGCATGAAGATCCACATAGTAATGAAGATAAGATTGAGAGGAGAAAGTGATACATGGAAGCCACTGACCACAGACTTAATGGAAAATCCATCCTTTAGAGGGAAAAATGCAAGAAAAACATTGGTTTCAAAGATACTATACTAAAGATTAATGAGTAAATAACTGCGTTGCAAACCATGTAGAAGTTATGCCCAGGAATGTCCAACGATATCCAGAATATCTGGATGATTATAAGAGTTTTAGCACCAAGTACAATAACTTCAGTTTTATCTGAATTTAGAAGCAGGAATTTTTATCTTTTTAAGACACTGGTGTGTGTCATCTGGCTTTGTGGATAGTTAAAGTTGGGTATCATCTGTGTAGCAATGGGGGGGGTCTGTACATTTTGCATTGTACTATAGGCTGAAAGTTCAGAAGAAAAAAACAACATGGTTAATTCATGTTCTTCTGTCTCCTTTCATTACCTGTTTAATCGCCTGTATTTTCTTTTTCTTCATACATTTTTATCAGGAGATGAAGTTCTTTATTGTCCAAACCACATTTTCCTTCATGGGAAAACAAAGATGTGGATCATCATTTAGTAAAAATAGGATTTCATTAGTTACAGCCAAACATTCAGCTGCAGTATGTGATGCATAACCCAGTTTTGTTACATTATAATACTGCAATATTTTAATTAACAAAGTTTTTAAAATGTCTGTATATCATCATTAAAACAACTGTGACTTACTCTTTCTTCATGACCGAGACAGAAAAACTGTAGGACCTATAATTTGACCACCCATAATATTGATTCCATCCATGATGCCAAATAACCTGGAGGCAACAAACATGAATCATGCATTTAATTTTGGTAAGACTTAAGTTCCTTTTGTAGATAATGAATTGACACTTAATATTAGATGTTAAATAACAGTGAGCATGAGCTCTGACATTTTACTATCATGCGATCACAATCTTTATCCACCTTAATCTCCAGTAAATACAAGAAAGAGGTCTATGTTTGCCTGACATGATCTTGGCAGCCATGAAACTCTTCACTCAACTATAAATAAAATGCTTGAATTCATCTCAAACAGATCTTACTGAGTCTACCAGTGAAAAAACTCTAAACTTACTTTCACTAAATAGTTATAATTTAAGCAAAAAAGACCAGACTGATCCCAAATGGTTTACACCAAATACTGAGCTGACGCTCAGTGAACTTTAATACAATCCTAGCCATGCTTTATGGTCGATTGGCGCTCAAAATGTAAACATGTCTTTGCAAGACAAAGGTCCCTGTTGTGGTTCTATGTGTGTATGGACGACTATTGTGTGTATTTGTTGCACAATTAGTGGTACAATAAATTTGTCAAAATTGCGACTTGTAACCAAGTATATTTTGCTTTCACTGATGAAGTTTTACTTTCTCTGAAGTTCAAACCGCGGCCAAATTTTTCAGTTGTATAGTTTCATGTGAAAGTACTGACTCCTGTTTTCCTTATATACATGTATATATTTATATAGACACTGGTACTGGTAATAATTTATATTTTTCCCATTGCCACTTTTTAATTTTAAAAACAAATAATTTCTGTAAATAAGCACATACCAGTTTGATGTGTGAAACCTTCAGCTGACTTTAGGGTGCAATGTTCAACACACTAAATAACCTCAAATAAAAGGCATTGCACTTTAACCCTGGTCAATAGCTATCTATTGGGCATAGTTTTATGGTCTCATGTCTTGTTGTACACTACCCAAACTATCCGCATGTGTATGTTGCCCTATAATTAAGGAATTTGAAATAATATAATAATAATAATAATAATAATAAGACAGGTTAATTATTCTCATTAAGTTAGTAATTGTTGACCTCTTTGATCTCTGTCTTTCTCTCTTTCTCTCTCTCTCTCTCACACACACACACACACACACACAATGAACTTTGACGTTAAACTTCCAAACAACAGTAATGGCATGTAATGACCTGTCATAAAAGCAGTTAACCTAACTCTCCTTTTATGTTTTCTATAGAATAATATCAAACACATTCTCAGTTCCATCTGCAGACTTATTAAGACAAAGGGCAGAGTAGGACTACATTTCATATGATCTTGATAGAGAAGTACCCTGGTCATTAAAAGAGGGGGATTAACACAAATCAGTGTCACAAGATAAGATCAATAAATTAAGTCTTTGTAAAAAGTTTCATGTTTGTGTGCACACCAGAAACCCTGAAATGTTAGTCATGGTTTACAGAAGTTAAATAAAAAGAAAAGTAATGGGGTACTCAAGTTACCAACATTACCTGCCGTTTTAAAAATATCACTAAATGCATTCTGTTGTGTGTTGTGTTTTTTTATTCATAAATCCAGTCTCCTTTTTATGCAAACTTGTGTTCACTTTTGTTACATCCCCGGTCTAGTGGTCAGGGAGCGGCATGCAATCAGGTAAATAAACAAGGAGAACCAAATGTACGGGTAAAAGAATGAAATTCCTTACATGGCAGAAACCCCTAAAAACAACACAAAACAATCTCCAAATGGGAGACGCCCTGGGAAACAGGGAAATACCAAAAGCACCAGCGGGGTCTGAAACAGGTGGCCAACCCCACCAACATTCTCTTTTACTCTTTATTTGCTGACCTTAATTGGAGCTGGAAACTCCACTGAGCCACGCTCCTGCCGAGAGACTGAGAGAGAGAGAACACAGAGCGACTACACCCACACAGTACCATGCGCAGCCGTAGCAACTTTTAAAACTGTTTTCTTTCAATGTCCCTAAAAAGTAGTCACAACTTCTACAGCCACTAGATGGCCTTATTGTTTCATTTAAGTTAATAAGGGAAACAACAGCCATTATTACCAGGTCTGTCAGTCTAGTATATTTATAGTTATGTTGTAGCTAATTATCTCTATTCTGACACTTGACTTCAGAGCAAATAGGTGGGAAAAAATCCAAATAGCCTTCATTTCACTGGGTACACCTGTTCAATGAAATATCTAATCAGCCAATCTCATAGGAGCAGCACAACCCATTTAGGCATCTATGCTCAGGATCACCTGCTGAAGAGAATTAAGCATCAGAATGGGTTTCTGCTCTGAGTATTTTAGAAATTGCTGATATGCTGGGACTGACCGCACAACCATCTCTAGAATTTACAGAGAATGGTATGAAAGTGAAAACATCCAGTGAGAGGCAGTTCGCTTGGGGAAAATGGCTTCAAGCTAATAGGAACACCACAACAACAACAACTCAAACAGCAACTTGCTTCAACAAAGGTGTGCAAAAGAGCAGCTCTGAACACAACTGAGCCTTGAAGCACATTGGCTACAGCAACAGAGTACCACACCAATTGCATATCCTGTCAAAAACAAGAAACAGAGGCTACAAATCAGTCTCACCAAAATTGGACAATAGAATATTCAGGTAGGCTCAAAATGTGGCAGAAAACAACATGAAAGCACTGATCCATCCTGCCTTTTGGCACACTTTGTCACAACCTACTTGAACATTGCTGTTGACCATGTCCAACCCTTTATGACCACGGTGTATGCTCTACTGATCGCTGCTTCCAGTAGGATGGCACACATCACAAAGATGGAATCATCACGAAATTGATTTTCTGAACATGACAGTAAGTTCAGTGGATTCAAAGGGCCTCCACATTCACTAGCTCTTATTCCAATAGAGCAGCCAATCCCAAAGTCAAGAGGAATGCGGTGAACCCGAGAAATTCATAGATATGCAGCTAACAAATCTGCAGCAATTGTTTGGCAGTATCATTAGTATCTTATTGCCTGTTGCAATTCTCAAGGAAGAAGTGGCTCCAGCCCAGTGTTAGCAAAGGGCACCTAATAAAGTGCCCAGTGACTGAATATACATCTTAACTGCACTGTGTGTCTGTGCTTTATGCAGACGTTTTAGGACCAACTCAAACTTTGTATTGCCTCGCCAAATTAAGCAAACAGGAAGAGGAGGGTCACAGCTGTTTGACTGCTTTGACAGACTTGTCAAACAGCAGCAGCACAACATGGAGGTCACAGCTCTCTGCATCAGACTAAGTAAGTGCTCTTTTTTTCTTTATTTGGAATTTGAAATATGCACAGACACACTTAAACAATAGGAAAAAAAATCTGGCAACGACAAAAGCCACATTAAATGTTTCCTGCTGTTAATTTGCTGTGTGCTGAACTACTCCCACTTTGCAAAAAATAAATAAATCTGGAACACTACTCACAGCAGCACAACATATACGAATAATTTTAAAAATTGAATACTTATGTACCACAGCAGGCTCGTGGCTGATAGTATTTCAAAACATACTGGAATAGCTAAACAAGCAGTTAAGAAAATGGACACTGGAGCAGTGCTGCTGAAAAAGAGGCATAATTTAGAAAATGGAATTTTAGATAATCATTTTATTATTTTTCTCTCCAGTGATTGATGTGCAGTTTCTGCTGATTGCTCTAGCTCAGCACAGCTATTGTGCTAAAAAGGAAGGTAAGCCAAAGTCAGTTAAAAAAAAGGGGGCTTTGTTCCTCAATGAACTATCCACTCTTTGCAAGCATGCTAACTTTTGAAGAGACTGAAATGAGTTAAGCTAAGTTTTAGCTTGGACTGTCAGTCAATAACGTAAAAATGTAGGTTCTACTTTTCTATTGCAGTATATGCAGCATTTCAGTTACTATTTTGTATTTCTGTGTTTTAGATCCAGCTTTTTCTCATATTCTCCTAACAAGACTGCAATTTTTTGAATATGAGTCCATCTCTTTAAATTGCACGTCTTACAATTCAACTGACATGACTGTGATAAGAAGATTGAAAGAAATTGAAATTTCAAGAAACAGATCTAACTGGGTGACATCAAAAGGCTCTGGGACCATTAAACCTGCATTTTCTACAGACAGTGGAGCATACTGGTGTGAAAATAAAGAGGGACACAAAAGTAACAGTGTCAACATCACTGTGACAGGTATGTTTGAATCAGATACCTGAGCCGATCAAGTCTAATGCTTTAGTGTTATTTAAAGAACTACTTGAAAATTCCACCACACTTAGAGATAATACTGCTTTACTACATCTAAAAGGTAGAACTTAGCAAAAATTACAACAAAATGTGAATGAACGTTTTAAGCACCACTTCCAAACATTTAATTTAGATTGTCATTATGTGTTTGCACTAAAAATTTTAGAGACTTTCTATTGGGAAATTTAGGAATCTAGAAAGAAGGCTCAAGTCTAGATAGCACAACTTATTTAACTATTAGCCTGGACTTAGAATGTCACGTTATGGCCAATCTGGCTTAGGGGCTATCCTGAGCTCAGATGTTCTTCACTTTTAAGACAATAGAAATCCCTTTATTGGTCCCACAATGGGGAAATTTCAAACCCACATTAACTGT
>JAVDPK010018224.1:0-10734 GCA_034780415.1 Cichlasoma orientale | reverse complement strand
CACACCTGCAATGCTGCACACCTGCAATGCTGCACACCTGCAATGCTGCACACCTGCAATGCTGCACACCTGCAATGGCTGAAGCCCTTTTGTTAGTGGTCAACTGATTTCACAGTTTTTAATTATTGATGTGACAATTTTCCCGCTCTGATTCTGGAGGTTGATAGTTTGATTTCCAAGTTCCCTAACTGGAAGGAACCAGCAGGTTCAGCTCCGCCCTCAAACATTTCAGGACTGTAATCCTCAAAGTTCTGGTGTGATTTCTTGTTGGGACTTTTCCGGATAAACCAAACTGACTGACCTGTTAGCAGAGGAGACACCCGATCAGGCGGATTGCTCAGAGGCACCTCAGCAGCTTCACTTTCTCTGCTCTGACCTCAGGTGTTCTGAGGTTTCAGTGGCTGACCTTCAGCTCAGCTTCTCACCCTGCAGCACTTCCTGATGGTGCTCAGGCTCAGAATATTCATCACATCCAGCTTCAGTTCCCTTTAAATATGTTATCACAATAAATGGTTGGACCAGGCTGAGCCTTTATCCCGTCCACTGGAATAAAACCTCCAAGTCAAACTGAATTTTAAAGTGAGAATGTGAAGGCTTGATGCTGTTTGAAGATTCATTTTGCTCTCACTGATGATAATCAGACTGCAGTAATCGAGTCTCTGATGAGAACAGCTGCTGTTTTTTGGTCCATCTGCGGGCGGCTTTGCTGTGTTGTGTTGTTGACCCTGGTGCTTCACGCCTGCATCGTGTGTGTTTCTGAGAGGAACAAGCAAACAGAGCTAACTGTGATCACGTTCTCTTCCTGCCTAAAACTGACCGAAGCCGCGGCGAACAGCTGGACTGATTCTCATACAGCGCTCTTTTACTGCAGCTGAGCGCTCAGAGTGTGTTATACATGTTTGCATTCACACACAGACACACAAGCCCTGTTTCTACATCACAGTGCTTCCTAACATTCACACTCTGACGGCTGCATCACAGAGCAACTTGGGGTTCAGCATCTTGCCCAAGGATACTTTGGCATGCAGACTGGAGCGGCCAGTCTCGAACCACCAACCTTCTGATTAGATGACCCGCTCTACCTCCTGAGCCACCAAAATGAACAAAGTTCAGTTCTTGTACTTGGAGACTGCTGTCTCAGTCTGAGCTCCATCTCTGCTGCTTCAGGTTTAGACCTGAGGAGCCTGAACAATCACAAACCAGGACCGAGCCCCTCCCTTCTGTAATTTTCCTCTCTAGGTATGGAGGAGATCGGCCGTCCAGATTTCCACCTGTCAGAGTTTCACGGCGGTCATGTGAGACTGTTGTTACTGTAGGACGTCACTTTTTTCCGCTGCTGTAACCGTACAGGAGCGCCGGGCTCGGCCGAGCCGCGGTCATCAGATATTGTGACGGCGAGCGCTTTAAAACGCTCCGTGTAACTCAATCAGCACAACGGCGCTCTCCGTTAATCATTCATAAAGTCCTGAGTCTTTGTGTCCGTCACTCAGTCTGTCTCTCCTGCAGGAAACCTTTCAGCTCATTCAGGCTGAACCAGAGGCTGCAGTTCTACTTACTGCCTTGCTTCACAGCATGTCAGACTAGCAGTGGTTCGTTTACTTCAGATAAACTACAGATGCCACCAGGAGGCGACGCTCCTCTGGGCTGGAAGTTCTGAACCCCTCCTGAAATGTGCAGAGCGGTTTTTGTCCCCAGCAGCTTGGACCTGCAGGGTGAAGTCACGTCTGGTGTCAGTTTATTTACACCAGCAGGAGAATCACAGATAATGGCATTCGTGTGTGGCAGAGCACCTTCATCTGCAATTAGTGACACAAGATGACAGATCTCACCTGAGCAGGTAAAGCAGCCATGTCCAGAAATGCCATGTTGCCTCTTCAGCTAGCACAGCTCCCAGTGAAGTGAAGCCCTGATAATGAGTCACTGCAGTAATGACCAAACTAAAGTGTGCTGAGGGAACCAGCACGACAGAGGACACTGACCCCACCCGACCCCACCAGCAGCTGATGGAGATCCTCATTTGGAGCAGGTGGGCCTCTGCAGGTCAGGCTTCAGGAAGTAGCCCTCACGTCTCTGACCATCAGGCTTTGAGGAGGTTCTGATTGGACTGCCATCACACTGTGACTAGTTTGGACTGCAGAGCTGATGTCAGTGTTTTAATCGATGTTTGCTGAGAAGCTTCTATCTCGATTTTCTGGCTTTCTCAGAGGAAGCTGTGAAAGGTTTCAGGTGTCAACAAATCCAAATATTTTCCCAACTGATCGATTCTGGGTGATAAACCGCCTCACTCAGAACTTCCTGTCTGATTCTGGGGCCATGCTGGACTCGGAGATGAATCCGATTATCGTGTGACGCTGAAGTAAATCAGCAGGTGAACATGTGACCTGTCTGGTCTCTGGCTCCGGCAGCAGGTCTAAATTAGTCATGAGGTAGAAGAAGAAGAAGAAACGGCTCGCTGCTCTTCAAATAGTTCCTGAATTATTTACACAGGAATCATCATCATCATCCTCGCCATCATCGGTGTGCGCTCAAAACAAACACCACCTTGCACTCACACTTCCTCCCCTCTGCACAGAGGCTTCCTGTGGTTGGCCTCAGGTCACCAGAGAAGAGACACAAGAGAGAATCACTCAAAGAAGTCCCTGGAATTCACTGAATACCCGCGCCCGCTGGTGCATGACGAGGTGGGAGGGGCAGCCCGTCTCGATGATGTCATGGCTCAGACGCCAGAGGACACCTTCGGTGTAAACGAGATGCCGACAGCTTTAACAAAAAGACACTAATGTGCCAGTCACGAGCTTTCATTCCATCCACCCACCCATCCACACCCCCTTCTACTTATCACAGCTGTCATAGCGCGAGAGGCGGGGCACACCTGGACAGGCTGGCAGTCTGTCACAGGACAAACACAGAGACAGAAAAACACCCACAGCCAACTTGGACTCAGCAGTTAACCCAACGTGCACATCTTAGGACTGTGGGGGAACCCGGAGAGAACCCACACAGGAAGAACCCAGCTGACTGGTGGATTCAGGACCTTCTTGCTGTGGGGTGATGGTGTCCCCCCTCCTTGATATAAAAAAAAAAAAGACAGAGGGTGAAATAAAGTTTATTACATCTGAGTCTTCACGGCGTACCTCCACCTGCCACCAGTAAGAGGGAGGGATGAAGAACGTGCATTTGACCTACATTTCTACACCACCTGAAGTGAGTACGTACAGGTGTGTGCCCAGCTACCTGTACACCACCTCAGTTCCTCCTCCTTCCACACAGAATCCAGCTTTGAGTCCGACCTGCTGAGATTTATCAGAACAAAACTAAAGCCACACTTCCTGCAGGTATTCAGCAAAAGCAGCCGTGAACTAAAGCACAATAAAGTCTGAATATCGCGATTGATCCTGTTTAAGAGAAGATACGACAGCTGCTGCCCTTCCTCCACCTTCAGCTTTTGATCAATAAAGGAAAACAAATCATAAAAGCAGCGCATTGTTTGATTTTTCACTAGAAATACTGAAAACTAACGGATGAATTAACAATAATTACTTTTTTCTTTTGGTTTTAAAACAGAAGAAAAACAGTTTGTTTTTCTGATTCTGAAAGAAAAAAAAAGTATTCCTCTCTGTGAGGGCCGAAGCTGCCCGAAGCATCTGCTCTGAACCCGATCACGCTGCACCCAGCAGCCTGCTGCAGGCAGCAGAGGGGGCTGCAGGCAGAAGAGGGGGCTGCAGAGGGGGCTGCGGGGGGCTGCAGAGGGCTGCGGGGGGAAGTGTCAGCAGGTTAAACTGATGGACTGATTCTTCTCGTGAGTGCACGCTTTCCTCAGACACACATTTGTTTCCACGTGGCGGTAGGACGTCTCGTCTTTCTGTCAAACCTCCACAGCACTCAGCAGGGACGGTCACACTGCTGGAGGAAGCCACAGAGCATGATGGGAAAGCTGGTTTTCAGATCTAACAGGATGTCAGTGGCATGTCCTGTATGGAAACTCAGGAGTTTAAACAGATGTGTAGAGGAAGTGGGAGGAACATCAAACAAACCTAAGCTGTGTTTACACACCATCTGCCTGCAGCCAGCTACCTGGCTGTTAAACACACACCTGGGCGAGAGCTGCTTGTTCCTCCTGCGGTCTCGATACAAACTCAGACGGTGCCGTAGGAGTCGGACAGGCCTGCTCAGACCAGAAGCATGCTGGGTAAAAGATCATAACTGTGCTGTTCACGTTTAAAAACGTCCGTTGGGTAATATTAATGTGAGCACGTGCAGTGGATGATAACCTGACTGCTGCTCTCAGTCTCACTGGACTCTTTGTTCATGGAAACATCAACATGTGTTTTATTTCTCAGTCATACTGGGACCAGTTCAAACTGGTATACCGGACCTTGGAATATTACTGCTGAATGAGCAGCCTGATGTGTTCTGTCCATGTGGAGCTCACGATGTAGGCGTGTATGCCTGTGCTGGTGTGCCTCCATCACTCTGCTGTGCCAGAGCACAGGCTGGTGATAGTGTTTCTGAGTCGATTCCAAAAAGGAGGCAGAGGAACAAGCAGCCAGACATGCACAGTGGGAGTCGAAGGCAGGGAGCAGGCCAGTCACAGTCACTGTGGGCTGCGTGTGGCTAGATTTCTAGGGAGGTGGATGTCAGGCGTAAGTTATGGCGTGGGGTTTCAGAAGGGTTAAAACATGCTGACGGTGCAGATTTAATGCACCAAACACCACAGAAAGAACCTCCTTATCCAACGAGCAGTTTCTAATTCCTTTGTCTCAACCGGGATTCAAACCAGCAACCTTCAGTTTCCCAGCAGGCTCATCTTTTTTTCTTTTATTAAAAAAAACAGTGAACGCTCTCTGAGGCCACTTCCGCCCTGTACAAAGGACCAATGGTTCAGTCCGCCCGCACACTGCAGCTGATGCAAACACAGTCACGCCTCCCCCAAAACAGCAAAATCCAAAGAAGAAAGCAAAGAGAGGGTTAGAGCATCGGCAGCTGATAAAGACAGCGAGCCAGATGTGACTGTAGCCATCAGAATGATCCGGCACCGCCGAACCGCACGAAAGTCCAACAGCCCGAGAGACTGAGGCAGCAGCCCCTCCCTCTGCACAGGATATGGGACACAAGCTGAGCTCAGAGAGTGGAAACTAAAACTTATTCCAATCAATCACTCGTATCGATAACAGTTTGAGCTCAACGCTCAGCGGCTGTGAGGTCAGCGGCTGTGAGGTCAGCGGCTGTGAGGTCAGTGGCTGTGAGGTCAGCGGCTGTGAGGTCAGCGGCTGTGAGGTCAGCCACATTACAGTGGCTCTGACTGAGACTAGAGGAGAGTTGGTAGGCTGGCACTCACACTCGCTGGTTCTAATGAAACACCATCAGGCAGCAGCCATCATACCTGTCAACACAAATGTTTTCATCCATTACAAAATCACGTAGTTTGACCTCTGACCCCTGAGCCTGGTTCTGCTGGAGGTTTCTTCCTGTTAAAAGGGAGTTTTTCCTTCCCACTGTCACCAAGTGCTTGCTCTTAGGGGGATTCCTCTGTATTATTGTAGGGTCTTTACCTTGCAGGATAAAGCACCTTGAACTGACCTCTGACAGTCCTCAGCACCAAATAGGATGGAAGCAGGTTAACAGGCTGATCTCAGTCCTGTGTGCAGCAGGGTGCAGCAGATGTGGGCAGGAAGATGAAGGGTACCCTGAGGGTGATGGAGGACGAGGAGAGGACAGAGCGCGTTAGAAACCTCACATCAAGATCGAATCAGTCGTCAATAAGCTGAAACTGGCTGAGCAGGTTCTGGAGGAGAGCCGGGTGGATGTTTGCAGACCTGTTCACAGGTGAGTCACAAAGGAGACGGCCGCCAGGCACAGGTGACATCTGTCAGGTGGGCAGAGTCACGCTTGAACTGTAATGCGAGTCCAGATGAAGCAGCCCTGTTTCTCACAGGAAACCTCCTACATTACCCACAATGCACCTGGACCTCTGACAGCTGGTCGATTAACGAGGCCTCCACCCTCTGACGGTGTAGAGTTCACCTGTTTGTACCAAAAAAACCCAACCGGGGAGTCACAGGTCACATGACTTCCAAGTAATTGCACTGAGCAGCTTCCTGTTTCCACCTTTAAAAAGAGCCCCAAAAACGTTCATCAGTGATCAGATTTCACTGATCGATCGATCAATCAATCAGTGATCGATGACCTGCTGCAGTGTCTTTGAGACAATGGAAGTATTCTGACAGGAAAGGACAAAGTACCTCTGCAGTAACAGTACTCTGTGAGTACAACGTGACAAAGTACTTAGTTAAATGTTACACCACTTGATTATTACTGCAGCTGGAGTATTGATTAATTTCTGATTGCTGGAATTTTTGTGGGTTACCATGGTGACAGGAAATACTTGAAATCTGAACAATCAAAAATTCAGTTTCTAAAAAGATCACATTAAAGCAGCCACGCTGTAACCAGCTGTTTCCTGACCGACCTACCGACTGACCGACCTACCGACCTACCGGGCTCTGCCCGTTTCCTGTGCGGTTAAACGTCCTTTTCTCAGATGACACCCCTCCGGAAGAACTCAGTGGAGTTCATGGACTCAGTTACAGTGCTGCAGATGTTCCTGCTTTTATTGTGAAGGTGCGCGGTCCTTTCACAGTAAAAGCATTAGCGCGGTGACGCGGGGCTCACCTTGAGTTTCTGCACCGTGCTGCCGTCCTCCTCGCGACCCCACACCGTCACCCCTCCCTTGTTGTAGCGGTTCGTCCAGCCCTCCGTGCTCAGGCACTGCTCTCTGAACGAGCAGAAGTCCGAGTCGTCCGGGATCTGCACCGGCATCTCCGATCAGCTGACGACCAACCTTTACACCTGACTGCGCCTGCGCGCCACCCTCACACCAGCCGACAGGTAGCCGCTGGTCCCGGGGGGATGTGAGCGGCAGCGGCTGATGCTGCAGCTTTTATCTGCGCCCACCGCACAGAAAGGACGCAGAGCAGGAGCTCTCACTCTGCTGCTGGAAACCAGCAACACCCGATCTGCTCCAAACACTACAATACCCACAAGTCTCAGACACCTGTTCAACAGGTGCACCTGCTGGACAGGTGGAGCCCTGGTGGAAAGTACACCAAAGAGGCAGGAAGCGTGGGAGCGGCTCGGCCTGCTGCGGTCTCTCATCGCTGTGACACTGAAGCTTGTTGTTCGTGGAATCACAGGCCTCCTGCGTGAAGGTCTCTGACTGCTGTTTTCTAACCTTCACCATCTCTGCGGCCCCCTCAGCAGCTCTGAATACACCTGATAAAGAAAGCATATAAAAAGGAGACACACGCGGACTGAAAGGACGTCCACAAAAAGACACAAAGCAGCACAAAAGCTGGACACTGATGGACAACATGAGCAGGACTCCAAGGGTGGGTGGGATCTCCGTGTTTCTGATCCCAGATGAGCTGGAGGTTTCTGAGCTCCATGAGGCCCTGAGTCAAAGCAGAGTGAGTCATCTTCCCTCACACACCATCTTTGGACGGCTCTGCAGGGTGATGCCTTCAGGTACTTCTGGAAATGTGAGCCCCCAAGGCTTGTTGTGGTGAAATGACCCGTCTGTGAGCTGTTTGATGGATTTCTGCTCCTTTAGCTAAAAGCAACAACAGTGTTTACATCTGTCACCTGTTACAGGTAGATGCACAGTGGTACGGTAGAAAGGAAACAGTTCGTACATAAAGCTGTTTGTGGCTGTTTGTCCGTGAGGTACTCATGATTTCCTGAAAGAGGTGTGGCTACTGAGCGTTTGTTATTTATTTTTTGGAAATGAGTTCCATCGCATCGACATGAAGGCAGCCGAGTCTCTAAAAATATCCAGGTGGAGAAGCAGGTAGGGGCTGTGATCATCTGCTCCCTCAAATGCTGACTGTTTAATTTCCAGAAGCTCCTGAAGGCATCAGTAACCGATACCTGTTGTCTAGGTGCAGCAGTGGGCGGGGTAAAGTGTGTGAGTGAGACAGATCAAGTATCAGTGCTGTTAGTTTCCATCATGTAACCGAGTCTGTGATGAAGGTCAGAGAGGAGGAGGAGCTGAAATAAAGCCTGTGCAGTCTCATGTTCACAGCACGAGTCCTCACAAGCTGGCTGCTCTTTTACAATGAAGCAGGTTTCTGATCCTACAGACACTTTTACCGGACACATGAAGGGTTCACTGAGTGCTGAGTGCTCCCCCTGCTGTCAGCATGTGCTCAGTGCCGCTGCAGGCCTCCATCACACCCACAGGACCGACATTCAGGTCCAGCTCGGACTCGGTCTGCAGACTCCAGCAGAAGGGTAAAAACCCGTCCTGGAACCGAGCAGCAGGCTTTAAAAGCACGCTGTGGCTCAGAAGGTAGAGCAAGTGGTTCGATCCCTGGCTGCTCCTGTCTGCGTGCCAAAGTACCCTTGGGCAAGAGACTGAACCCCAGGCTGTTCTCTGATGCAGCTGTCTGTGTGTGAATGTTAGAAGCACTTATCTACAGAAAGAAGTGCTGGTGTGAATGAGTTGGACCAGTTGCACGGGCTGTCCATCCTAGCTGGCTGTTTATCCCGGATCAGTGAGGCTTAAAGCTCCTCCTCATTCATTCAGTGTCAGTCACGTGATTGCTTCCTTTTGCTCACCTGCATTAACCAGTGTTTGTAATCTTGGTGAATTACTTGAGTCCTCTTTGGGCTTTGATTCACCCTAAACTGAGAGCTGTGGTCTCCTCCTGTGATCTGGACAATATTGTTCATGCATTTGTGTCATTGCTCCTAGATTATTGTAATGTCCTTTTTACCAGCTTACATAAATCATCTCTCTCCTGCCTCCCAGCAGTACCAACTGCTGCAGTCGGACTCCTAACCCACTGTAGCAAACACGCACACATTATATTCTCTTTACATTGGCCCAGACTGTATCCCACCTACCTGTTAAACAGGTAGTTGGGGGGTGCAGAGCCTTTCCAGCAGTGGCACCGCAGCTCCATTTATCTGACTCTGTGGAGTCTTTAAAACAGCCTTTAACGGGCTGTTGACATGATTCTTTTTAATATGTAATGTGAATGTGTTTCTAACATGTGTTTAATTGTTGTACAGCGCTTTGTGACGTTTTGTCTGTGAAAATATAAACTTTACTTACTATTGCAAGTTTTTGGTTTGCTGGAGACTTTTTTGCTCTTTGTTTCTTATTGTTCCTGCGCGCTCCGCTGAGGGTCTGACTTTATGTGCAGTTCTTTTTCCCGTTTTAAAAGGCGCAAACTCAGAGAGGAGCTCAGTGAGGGGCATCCACTGCTTCAGCGGGCTTCCCGTACAGCTGTTCCAGCTGCTCAGCTTTCTTCTGTGCAAACTAAGAGCTGCATTTAAAATCACGTGTCACTGTTTCAGGTTCGGTTTAGAGCAGCTTCGCGTGCAGTCGCTGGTACTGTGACATATTTTAGAGCCGCTGTAATGACACCTTCGGCTGATTGAGTCTGAGGAGCGCTGTGAGGCTGTTTGTGGGCCTGTGCTGCCCCCTGCTGACTCACTGCATAGTGTGGGCTAGATCATTCTGAGCGTGTTTAAAGGGGCCATCGCTCTGCCTTCAAAACGCTTTTACTCACTGATTGTTTTATTGTGTTCCCATGTTTTTCTATTTAACAGAGCTCCACCGTTTTAGTGATTCTACTGTTCGATTTAAGTGTAATTTTATTTATGTATTTATTGGATTCTGTAACAAAGGAATTAGCCAACCTTTGGAACAAAGAAACTATCTTATTTTGTGTGAACGTGTGTGTGTGTGTGTGTATGGCTGGTCCTGGGTCTGAGGCTTGCTGTGCCTCACCCCCTGTGGGACGTTTGCTCCCCACTGGGCACTGGTGTTTTGGCGTGGTTGTTGGACCGGTCCCTTGGGGGTTGTGTTTCAGGTGGGCGCGGGCCGCTTCTGCATGCGCGCACAGGGGCCGCTCTGCTCGCCGTCGGGCGGTTTTTGGGCGCCTGGGTTCCTGGGGCCCTTCCCTGGCTCGTGCGGGGATGACCGGCCTTTGGCGGGGGCTGCTGCCCATCTTCACTGGCTCTCTGGGACCTTTGCCCTTTGGCTGTGGGAACGGGTTGCATCCGAGTGTGAAGTAGCAGATATGAGAATTAGGGCCTCTAAGTCTGAGGCCATGGTCCTCAGCTGGAAAAGGGTGGAGAGCCCACTTCAGGTCAGGTCAAGTTCTAAGAAGAATGTTGGGTGGGTCCCAGAGGAGTGTCCTCTCCTCACTTTAGTTTTAAGTTCCTATGTTATGTAAAAACAGTTATTCATTACGGTGCCATTATGAGAGGAAGAGGAAGGGCGGGCGGGACATTCATCAGTTATTTCTGATGAAGAGTAAGATGAGAGCAGAGGGAGAGAGAGAAATGAGCCGGAGCTTCCCGAGTCCCACTCTGACCTTTGTTTAGTCTCCAGCCTCAGCCTAAAACTAATTTAATGTTTTAAACAGTTTAATAAACAGTTTTTTTACACTCTTTCATCATCACCATCATCATCATCATCACCATCATCATCACCATCACCATCACATCATCATCATCACCATCACATCATCATCATCATCATCATCACCATCACCATCACCATCACCACCATCATCATCACCACCATCATCATCACCATCATCATCACCATCATCATCACCACCATCATCATCATCATCACCATCACATCATCACCATCATCATCATCATCATCATCACCATCACCATCACCATCACCATCACCACCATCATCATCACCACCAT
>JAVDPK010018223.1:0-10738 GCA_034780415.1 Cichlasoma orientale | reverse complement strand
GGCTTTTATTAAATTAAGAAAAGAATCCTCATCTCCCTTGTATTCTTTTTCATTCTTGTGCCGATTCAAAGAACACGCAAAATCTAAAACAATACACTCGATGTGTATTATTATTGTTTTTAAATTCCTTCACCTCACAGGAAGAAGGTCTGGGTTCAAATCCACCTTGGCCAGGTCCTTTCTATGTGGAATTTGCATGTCCTCCCTGTGTCTGTGTGGGTTTTCTCCGGGTACTCTGATTTGATTTCCTCCCACAGTCCAAAGAAATGCAGTTACTGAGGCTAGGTTAATTGGTGAGTCTAAATTGCCCATGGGTGTGAATGTGAGTGTGAATGGTTGTCTGTCTCTGTGTTAGCCCTGTAACAGGCTGGCGACCTGTACAGGGTGTACCCCAGCTCTCGCACTATGACAGCTGGGATAGGCTCCAGCCTCCCTGACCTTGATGCTTGATAAAAAAAAATTGTGAGATGTGATTTTGAAGTCAGGCATGCTAGAAAAAGTTTGAGAACCACTGAGTTACGCAAAAGTAGTAAAATCAGTAATCGAGAAAACTAATCAGTTCTTTTAAGCACTGAAGACGCTATTAAGATAGTTACGTTAACACTACTTCAGCTAGATCAATCTTTCATTAGAGACACAAAGCAACATAATCACAGGTGGAAACTGACGTAGACTGTAGGTGTTATTAAATACATAGTCCTTGAATTGCTTACAGTCTTTTGAATATAGTAATTGCCTAGGCTGCTTCATTTTTTCAGTAAAGAAAAGATTTGAGTTTATATGTGGGAAGGTCAGAAATTCTTCATCTTTGTGTGGTGAAATATGATCGATTATGTGATGTTTGACCTTTGTAAGGCAGGAAAAGGAAACAACACTGAGCTCTTTTCTTTCAGTGAGGATTCATAGCAGATGGAAGGCAATGCCTTACTGAAACGAAAGAGAACCTTCACAAAATAAAAGTTGATCTAGAAGGTGATCTTTGAAATGTATTTTAATGATAATTTAATTTCTAGAGTTCATATCATAGACTGTATATAAAAGATGGACGCAGACTCGATGGACAAGGGAAACTAGTGCAGCGCTACCTTAAACATGAATTCTTTCTACTGACTAGCAGGAGACGGTTCCAATTATCTGATTGTATAAAACTCTGTGGGAAAACGGACCTTGGCTTCTATGCTCTATGACCTCAATGAACAAAATCAGATATTATTGCATGAATTATTAATTCAATCATTCTTTTCAATATTTAATTATTGAACTACAGGACTTCAGAAACCAGTGGGTGACATCACAGTAGCTATATCCACCTTGTCTCTATGTCATCAACATGCGGCTGCCTTATAAGTATTTAGTATTCCTCGGTTCATCAGTCAAATCCAATCCTTACTCATCACGTTCAGATGGAGCCTACCCTACCTGTCACTGGGTGAAAGGTGGGGTTACACCCTAGACATGTTGCCAGTCAGTCACAATGTGAATTTTCCCTGCTCTGTTATCCTTTACCAGTTTAACTTGTATTGCGTTTGTCTCATCTGTGTCCTGTTAGCCAATCAACATTCTGTTTGCATTCCCTGGTTTCCAAATTGTCTTGATCTGACTGACCTTTCCAGGCATTTCCAGGTGTTTCATTTGTGTTCACATATTACACAGTGTCCCAACTTTTTTGGAAGTATGGTTGTGCTCTTGAGGAATAGCTGAATAAGTTTGCCATCACGGGTAACGTGAAGATTGAAAACTGCAAATTGAAGTTGACAGATATTCTCATCATACTTTAAGTGTAATAATATCAGACGCCAATCATGATTACTCAACTATTTATAGAACTCCTCACAAATTAGTGAACGGTCAGGGACATTAGAGGATGTGATGCAGCGCATCATCTGCATCACATCCTTCTCTGCTCTTGCAGCTCTTTTTGACTATATTTAGGTTTTCAGATATAAACATGCATCTGTATGTGTATTTAGGTTTACACTCTGAATTGCACTCATTAGCCGTAGCAAAGCTTTAACACTAAATTGGATACAACCCAAAATCATTAAAAAAAAGTTAAAGAGTTGCTGAGTCCATTATTGATGTTGCCAAATAAATCCTTCTTAGCAAAATGAACGAGACATAATTTAACTCAAAGCTAACAAAAACAATGAAACTCCAAGTAAACAACGAAGCAATTATAATAAAGCAGAATAGAAATGAAAAGTTTTCGATTTATAAGAGGAGCGTAAATGAACATTATTCAAGTAAAACTTGAGCACACACATTCATGCTGCAGAATGAGAAAAGATTCCAAAGTTTTCCCTGAGCACACTGCATGTTTGAGCTAAAATGACTTCCCTGAGCTGTCTAGACATGGACATGGGTGAAAGGTGACCTTACTGGCTGTTGGACATGGATGCTTAAAAAGATTTTATTGTCACCACCACATTGCAAAATCAGAAACTGCACGTTTACGAAAAAGGTTTCTGTGATTTCCTTTGCTGCCACCTTCACATGGGCCTACCTGAGACTGAGCAGACTGTTTATCTGCATGACAGCAAATTTCAATTATGTAAATATTTACATGTTTACACAAGGTAGACACAGTGCATAATCATGTATGCTATTTGTTCAAGAAATAAATTAACATGCCCTCCTTCATGTGGAAGTTAGAGATTCAGAGTAATGCTGTCATGGCCTCTGGGTCTTGGGCCCAGGGTTTTGAGTTTGTGGGATATTTAATCTATTTAGAGTCTGTTAACTGTCACTTCCTGTTTTACTGTGGTGGTTTTTTGTCCCACCTGTTGCCTATTCCCTCATCATGTGTGCATATTGTCCCTGACTTCACTTGTGCTTTGCTGTGTTCTCCCTCATGTTGTGTGGTCTCCAGTGCACTGAGCTTTTGTTCTTGTATTCCTGGCTTCGGTCCAGACTTGTTTACTTTTTTCTGTTTGTCATTATTTTGGAAGATTTCAGCAATAAAGCTGTTTGTAGTCTGAATCCTGTTTCCTGAGTCCTGCGTTTGGGGTCCCATTTCTTCCTGCCAAACAGCAGGGTCATGACAAATGCTGTGTATCAAATTGCATACTCTCATAATTAAACTTGCCATTTTGATTCCACAGGTGCATTCACAGTGACTATATGAAGTGCACTTTGAGTACCTTGAAAGTCAAAAAGTTGTGTGTGGAATACTGGACACTTCTAGCCTTTGATGTTCATTATTTTGACTAAGCAGTGAAAAGGGAGGAACCATCAACCAATTCCTTGGTCAGTAGGAGGAGGATATGTCATCAGGATATGGTGATGCCAGTAGTAGCAATCTAATTGATGCAAATTTCATTGCTATTGGGCAACTATCGGATGCTTCAGTCTGGCAATGACTTAAGAGTTGTTAATCATATGAAGGGGTTGTCAAATGCTCGGAAGCTGGGTGGGATGCACTCATCCTAATGGCTTCGCCCACCTTCAGCAGTTTTATTCATCCAGAAAAGGAGAGAAGAATAGAAGGATAAGAACATCACAGAAAAGGAAAACAAACAAATGAAAAATTAAGCAGTATAAAAATGGCAGTGTGATTGTGAGGTGAATGACCCAGAGGATAATGCAGGGTCCTGTTCCTCCTCAGATAGGAAATGATTTCATAATTTATTAACACCTTGATTATTGCTTTGGTGATATGCCAGCTCTAATTAACAGCTTGGCAGAATTTAAAGTGTGTGTGTGTGTGTGGTGACCTGGCTTGATTTAGTGATAAAGAGGGGATGCTGGAGAAAGGCTTGATTGGCATATGTTGTGCTAATGTAATTTCACAGAGGTTCAAATGAGCTGCAGAGCTCTCCGAGTGCAGGCCATTTAGTAGCATTTGTGGTTGGAGACAGTGTTTGAATGAAGCCAGTGAAGTCTGAAGTGGGAAATAAAGGCTTTTGGGAGAGGAGTGGAGGTCCTTTTTTCATCCCCTTGATAGTCACATGTGTGGAAATGAGAATTTGAAGGTCAGAGAATCAGTCAGCTGTTTTAAATAAGAAATGAGATAAATGTGAATGAGAGGAGGTCACGGGATATGAACTAAAGCTCAAATAAAAGATGTTAAAAATATTAAAATAAGCAAATTGAAGGACTTGAAACAATTCCAGCTGGGTAAATGTGTAAAGTGCACAGCTGGTGAAGACTGCACAGGGAGGTGAAACAAGGCCTAGTATTAAAGTGTGTTACGGTACTTCAGGGCTGGTTTCAGATGCAACATTTAATTGCATACAAAGTCATGCATGCTAATTTGACAGGATAAGTAAAAAAATGGAAGTGAATGTATTCACTGAATTAAAATTATTTGGGTGAAAATGTGCTTATGAAAAATCAGTTTGAATCTGTTGCAGAGATGAGAAAATGTATTGAATGACAACAAGAACAAAATAGTTTTCATAGTTTTGAGGTCCATCGGAGGTTGATGTTGAGTTTCTGAGACAAAAGCACAGAAAAGAATTGTTTATGAATTATTAACGCGCAATAATGTCTACTGTTCACAGTAGGCACTGAAACAAAAAATCCACTCAAAGATCAAACTGTGTAAATATCATTTTACATGTGTAATAAAGCTACAAACATGAGTAATATACACATCAGTGGTTTGAACTGAGTGGATGGAAGGCATCCACTCAGTCCACTTAATAAAGCACAAGCTTTATTAATTTTTTTAAGTAAATTACTAAAGTTTAGGTCAGATTGTTTGTTGACATTAAGGTGGGACTTTCTGGAAACAAATGAAATCTAAAATAAAAGAAACAAAAGCAAAACAATGGCAGCAGCACTGCTGAGGGTTTATGTGACTATACGGAGCACCACTTTAAAATCTGATTCTCACTTAACCTTAACATACCCACACCTTTGATGACTCCACACCTTCTGTTAATCATGATCATATCAATAGCAAGTTTTTTTGTACACATGATGCCATCCTCTGAAAACTGGATACTGCATTTTCAAATACAAATTTAGAGCTTCTTTCATAACCCAATGCTGCCTGACAACATCCATGAAACTTCATGGCTTCAGCTGGTCATGAAGGCCGCTCCACAGTCAACTGTGACGAGCTCCTTAGAAGCTTTGGAGTTTGGCGATGTTACTCCAGAGCCACGTATGACTTTTGAAGGTAATAAAATGTTTTATAACTTTTTCACAGTATGTGCCTTCCATGGGAGGCATTATTAGGCCAATATTTTAAAGAAGCTGGTACACTTAAATTTTTTATCACTAACTTCTTACATGTAATTTCCTGCTTTTCCTAAATGATTGTTAAAGGTACCTTCCTATCATAAACTCAACAGTGCAGCTTATCATGGCTTTGGTGCCTTTGGGAACATGCACCTGTAAGTTGTATAGTGTCCCGAACAGTGTAACCTACTTCTTTGGCAATAAGAGATCATACAAGAATACACAATGTTTGCTTGAATGAGCTGAAAATGGATGGTCAGCACAGAGTCCCTCAAATTTTGAAGAGCTGGTCTGAGCAGTTTTTAGCTGTTTACAGCTTTTGGCTCACCATCCCAAAGGAGAGTAGACACAATTTTCTTTTAGTATATCTGAGTTTGCATTGAATAGCAATCCTGCAGTATATGCAGGGTAACTTCAAAGTTTATCTTTTTTTCAAATGTTGTGAATGACACAAAATGGGAAATGTTGGAAATAGAACTACTGATCTCAGCACATTTCATAGCCTCTTTGCAATTTCTTGATACTTTCAGATTCAAAATGATTTAAGGCACTCTCACAGAGAAAACAAGCGAGATGTGGTCTGACCACTGATGCATTAGAGTTACTTGGAAGGGCTTTGAGTTGCTGTGTAATATAAAAATCTTGAGGTTTAAGGTAGTGTGAGATACATAATTATGGCAATCTGTCTTCCTGAAAAGGCTATGGGCTCAAAAAGAACTAATGTATTCCAGGTACTGCATTGCCCCAATGTCTTCCCGCCTCTTACTAGCCTACTGGATATTCCCATGTGCACTGCTAAGCCAGTTCAAACATCATAAAGCAGGAATTTAACTGACCCCGATTATTAGAAATTAGGTATTGGCAGGCTGTGAGCCAAATTGTGCATGTACCATCTGTCCCTGGTTTAAAAATACAGCTCAAATATAACAAATAATACAAAGCTTTATTAATTTAACCACATTTTTCCAGGAAAATGTTGGCAGTGTTGTCATGTACGTCTCACTTCGCAGTGGGTGGTGGGGGACAACATGATAGGCAACCCTAGGAAGTCTCGTCAAGCTCAGCAACACAATTATCGCTCATCCATCTTTAATATCTTGATCGTCTTCTCCATTTCCACCAACAGAGACGTGCTCACCTTGTAATTATTATCACAGCTGGCATCCAAATGGAAGGAATCATATTTTTGGTCTTTCAAAAAAGTCTGATATGGACAAAAAAAAAAAAAAAAAAAAGGACAGAGACACCAAAGATGTCTTTAGATTTACTGTGTTTCACAGGAATTGGCTAGATACAGGCTAAAACGAGGTGGGCCTCAGCTGAGAAAATTGACACGTTTTGTGACATTCTCTGAGTCAACCACCATTTTATTCTCTGATCTTATTTCATCCCGCCAATTGGTCACCTGTCTGTGGCTTCTGATTTTACATTGTGCTTCTCCCTTACCTTGTGATTTTTTAAACATTTCCTAATTTCCCATGCGCGGCTTAACAAATCCCCCCCCCCCCCCCCCCAAAAACACATGAACTTATAGGTTACTTTGTTTCAGCAATAGTGTCCTTTTTAGATGGGTGCAGTAGAAAAATAGGCAGAAAATGACTGGAAAGAGAGCAGTTTTAATGACATGCAGCAAAGGAACAACTGGGGATTCAGCTGGACTGAGAATACAGTCTAAAAAGGGAAGCCAATGCAGAAGTGCCTTAAACCTGCATGCATTCTTTAATAGTCAGCTACTCCTTTGCTCTTTTGCTCTATGACCTCAGAAGCTCCACGTCCCCATTAGGGTCAAAAAGGACAGTAGCACCAGGTATGCCTTAGGGTGCGCTTACATTTGTTATGGACATTATGAGCACACTGTGTCCCTTGGCTGCATTTAACCCTCGCTCATCACATCTGGTTTCAAAACACAAAGATAGTGACAACAACAATGCTCAACAGGTTTCAGTAAGGGACAGTGGCTACATCCATCTTTTAAATACAGTCTGTGCATGAGTTCCTTCATTAGGTTGTCATGGAGACTGCAGGGTATTTTCTGTCACGGGTACTTCTGGAGATGTATCAGAGCTCCAGAGGCTATAGAGATATCGTGTACAGACCCCAAGGACTGAGATTCCTCAGCACAGGCTGATTGTCATTTTCTCCTTTCTGTCTGTGATGCAAATTGTTGCAATATTGTTGACAGTGAAGCCATGAACATGGAACAAATGTGAGGAGAGGTTGGAGGTATTGTTTCCTTTTCAGTGATGGTAGACACATTACATTTTAGATTTTCAGCAAATGTATTTTCACTGTCCTTGACGCAGCTGTCCCCCCCCCCCCCCATTGCAATTTGATTGCTTAATTTGAATACATGGCACAATCTGATAATGTATGACACATACTTTAGATCTGGCATCTCAGTGGCACTAAGTAACAACAAGTGAGGTGCTATGCCGAACTATAAAGTGAAATGGAAGCTTCTTAGTTGGGAACACTGTGATGAAGACTCATAAATCTGACTCGAGTTACATTTATGAGGAAGCACTTGTCGCTAGGAGCAGCAGGGACATGAACCCAGAGCCTTGCTCTTTATTTTTGTAGCATTTTTGTGTTGTTCTCCTTGTGCAGTGGTATCATTACCGGTTCACAATATCTTTAAAATTTTGGTTTACTTTGCACACCAAAAATACAGCTTTTGAAATAGAATTTAAATTTGGCTTTCACCTCCATTTGATGGTAAGACAAGCATAAAACAGCTGGCCTTTCAATTTGGACATTATTAAAAAAAAACTTCCATTAAATTAAAAGTCCCACTGGATAAGAGCCTGAAGGCACGAGTGCCCAGGACTCATCAAATGAATTAAGAGGCATATGTCAAGACCAAGGGCTTTGGTGAAACAGCACTCTGAATTAAATGAAAAGTAACTTTGCATGATTAAAAATAGACTGATTGGCCGAAGCTCATTGTCAGTTGTGTTAAAAATAAGTTGAAAACTGTTACATGTCATGTGGTCATCCGTCACTGCTTGATGCTTTTGTGTCTGAGGGGAGCAAAAGCTAGCACTTATCTACTGAGAACATGTTGAAGTATTAATGAAAGCCCACTCCCACTGGACCTCAGATGGTAACCTTAACATCAGGGGAACAGCATTAGTCACTCAGGCTGCACTTAAGCATTCCCCATTTAATTAAAGCTATCAGCATGGGGTGCTCTTTAAACTGGGCAATCTGTAGGCATTACTGAAAGACACAACAATAGGCACATGAATACTGAAATGAACAAGGTAGTGTACCATTGCAGTTTGGCTTAGGTGATGATACTTTAACTTTTAGTTTTAAATTATAATAATGTTGATATTTGATCTGGAAAAACAATTATTTTTTTGTGTTTACAAAGATATTTCACTGCAATATCAATTACAGAAAACAAGATTTTTTATATTTGTCCATTTTTACTCATCATTGATCAGCGCTGTTGTGTGAAAAGAACTTTATCTGTTGTGAGATGTTGATTTTCAAATGTTTAATAATGTTTTATTCAAATTAAGCTAATCTCTGATTATACAGTTGTCACATAATGCCGTGGCAGGCAGGATAGAGGACCCCAACGCAGGATAAGCAAGGCAGAAAGCTTAATGTAAATTAAAGCTTTATTTGCTGAGTGCAGTCAAAACAAGGCAAAAACATAATCCAGGGCAGGAAGTGCACAGTGGAACCAGGAGTCAAACACTGACATGAATGCTGACATGACACTGACAAGAATACTGATGAAACAACGATGAGGACGCAACAACAAGCAGAGATAACACAAGACTTAAATACACAAGAGGGAGTGGAAACAGCTGGGAACACAGGTGAACCAAAGCAAAACAGAACATCACACACAGGGACCAGAAGAGTATCAAAATAAAACAGGAAGTCAGACGAGGTAACAAAGACGTGGACTAGACACTGAACACTGAGGAACACAAGGGACTAGAAATCAAAACATAACCAAATCCCACAACAAAAGAAACCCGGAAAAGATAAATGCAGTACAAAACAAAGCATAAACAAAGCACACTGGGTCAGAAGGCCTCAGAACCATGACAACAGTATGAATAGACCTTACATTTATGTGAACTATAGGAAATAGCAAACGATAACTTTATTTTATTTTTCAGAGCAACATGGGTCTCTAGCAAAATTTCCTCCCAATGGTTGATTTTATAAGCATAACAATTACAACACACACACACACACACACACAAAATATATCCCAGCTCGCCCTGCGGGTGGTTTTTGTCCTCCAAGCTCGGATCCTTTACCAGAGGCCTGGGAGCTTGAGGGTCCTGCGCAGTATCTTAGCTGTTCCCAGGACCGTGATCTTCTGAACAGAAATCCTGGAATCTGCTGGAGCTACTCCCCCAGTTTGGGGGTCACTGCCCTGAGTGTTCCGATTAACACGGGGACCACTTCCACTTCCACATCCTCTCTAGCTCTTCTCTGAGCCCTTGGTATTTATTGAGTTTCTCGTGTTCCTTCTTCTTGATGTTGCCATCACTTGGTATTGCAACTACAGCTTTCTTCCTCTGCTTGTCCACCACTACTATGCCTGGTTGGTTAGCCATCACAAGTTTGTTGTTCTGTATCTGGAAGTCCCACAGGATCTTGGCTCTGTCATTCTCAACCAAACTTGGGGACTTATCCCATTTTGACCTTGGGACTTCCAGGTCATAGCACAGATTTTTCTGTATACTATACCAGCCACTTGGTTGTGGTGTTCCATGTATTTCCTGCCTGCTAGCATCTTGCACCCTGCTGTTATGTGTTGGATTGTCTCAGGGGCATCTCTGCACAGCTTGCACCTGGGGTCTTGCCTTGTGTGGTAGACCCCAGCCTCTATCAATCTTGTGCTCAGAGCTTGTTCCTGTGCTGCCATGATTAGTGACTCTGTGCTGTCTGTAAGTCCAGCTTTGTCCAGCCATTGGTAGGATTTTCAAATATCAGCCGCTTCTTCTAGCAGGTATGCCCTGCCTGCTAGCATCTTGCACCCTGCTGTTATGTGTTGGATTGTCTCAGTGGCATCTCTGCACAGCCTGCACTTGAGGTCTTGCCTGGTGTGATAGACCTCAGCCTCTATCGATCTTGTGCGTAGAGCTTGTTCCTGTGCTGCCATGATTAGTGCTTCCACAGCCCAACCATTGGTAGGATTTTTCTATGTCAGCCACTTCTTCTATCTGCCAGTGGTACATGCCGTGCAGAGGCCTGTCCTTCCATGATGGTTCCTATTCCTGCTTCTCTTTTTTCTCAGGTTTCTGCTGCCTGAGGTCACTCACTAAGCACATGATCCTTTGTGGCCATCTTCCTGATGTATTCATTGATCTTCGTTGGTTCATCTAGGATAGAGGTTCTGTCCTCGGCCTCGTCCTCCACCTTCCTTCCGCTTAGCGTACAGTCTCAGGGTGCTGGATTTGGGGTGAAACCCTCAATGCATGCTAAGGAGCTTTTTTGGCTTGATATCAATGGCTTCTATCTCCTCCTTTGGCCAGCTTATCTCAACAGGGTATCTGACAACTGACAGGGCATGTAT
>JAVDPK010018222.1:0-10740 GCA_034780415.1 Cichlasoma orientale | reverse complement strand
GCCCCTCTTCTGTGGAACCAGCTCCCAGTTTGGATTCAGGAGACAGACACCCTCTCTATTTTTAAGATTAGACTTAAGCCTTCCTTTTTGATCATGCTCATAGTTAAGGCTGGATCAGGTGACCCTGAACCCTCCCTTAGTTATGCTGCAATAGGCCTAGGCTGCTTTTCATTCGCCTCTTTTCACTCTGTTTATACACCACTCCGCATTTAATCATTAGTTATTATTATTCTCTGGCTCTCTCCCACAGCTTGTTGTTTGTCCTGTCTCTTTCCCCTCACCCCCAACCGGTCACAGCAGATGGCTGCCCCTCCCTGAGCCTGGTTCTGCCAGAAGTTTCTTCATATTTCATATTTTATGCTCCTGATCACAAGTTGTCTGCATCCACCTCAAAGTGGTCTGATTAAACTTCAGACCTTGATGATGCTTTCATATGAAAATTGCGACATGGTGATTTTTCCATGAAACAGGAAATTGCTGCTGAGGGGCTAGGAAAGCTTACACAGCCATGAAACTTGGCTGAGACTGAGACTGAGAATGGTTTCAGGTTTCATGGGTCATGCTTGTGAATGTGGCAAAATGGCTCCATAGCATCACCTACAAAAGTTCAATGAAGCAGCCTGGGTGTTAAGTCCCATCTACATGTGTGAAATTTGATAACCACATGTAATGTCCAAATACATGCAATAAAGTCTCTTGAAGCCATAACCTAAACTCAACAGGTAGCCAACTATTTTTAACATGAGATGCAATTTTGCTTGCATTCTCATAATTTTCTGATCTTGTACTTTACCCAACTTCTCCAAGAGAATTTATCAGATCAACATGATCTCTGAGATCAATCTAAAGAACATGGTGATGCTAAATTGTGAAGCTTGAGTTTTCATTGAAGGGCATCTCCGTGACAGCATGCTACACTTCAATCATTCGCCACAACACATGAAATTGTTATATCTAAACTGTACATTGTTCACTCTGTCCCAAACTTCACCTTCTTGATGAAAGTCCAAGTCTGGAGGCATGTCTTAATATTAGGTCACACTGGCAGCACTGGTAGAAATATGCTGTGTTGGCGAGGACACGGTTGGTGTTAAGGTGTTAACAAGCCTTTTGCTACTGGGATTGTTTCACCCATACTTTAATAAATTTCACTTGCTCCATATCTGAAAACTATGTGTCTGGTAAGTTCTCTTGTTTTTTTAGTTGTGATGTTACAAAGACTGAACAACTAGAATGACTGTACAGAAATGTGGATGCGTTTCAGCATTTAAAGAATGAGTCTGTTCTTGAGAAAAGTGAAGCCAAAGGGAAGGTGTTTTTCTTGGTCCTGAAATCTGAACTGATGCTTGACAAGTTCAAAAGGAAACTGAGGCCAATTGAATCAGCAGCATGGGAAGCATCCGTGTAGGTTGTCCAGAATTTTCTTGGCAATCACAGAGCAGAGAATTATGCTGAGCTTGTGAATAACATGCTGAAAGCACATCAGCTAATGAGTGCCAGAATGTCAATGAAGATGCACCTTTTACATTCTCATCTGGACTTTTCCACCAAATCCGGGCGATGTCAGCAACAAGCACGGGAATGATTTCATCAGGATATAAAAGTGATGGAAAACTGATACCAGGAAAAATTTTATCCTAGCATGATGGGTGACGAACGCGCAATACAAGTGCAAAAGCAACATACTGACCTCATTTTATTTTGAGCTAAATTGACAGAAATATGCTTTAATGCCTCTCTGGTATCATCGTCTAATATGTTTTCAGAATAAACACATTAAAACAATTTTGAGGGGAAATAGCTAAAATTACAGGCGTCATGTTGATGTCTCAAAAACCTGACATGCTTAAATTGGATTTCATATGTGAAATCAGTGTAAAAAAATGAAATAAACAAGTGAAAAGAGCTGGTCTAAAGTTCCCAGTAGCAAACAAAAAATCTTTTTTAATAGACCAGCAGCGCTTTGAGTGCTCAGCTAGAGTAGAAAAGCACTATATAAGAACTTAGTGCATTTAGCAGCATCCCTCCTCTTCCCCATCTCACTTCATTCTGGCTGTCTATTAGTGTCACCATCAGGCATCTTCTTACTCTGCTCTTCCACCAGTCTAGACTCCAGGGGGTCCAGTCTCTGTCTCCTACACTTCCCTCTATGATGTTGCTTCACATCTGACTCAGAATACTTCAGTTTGCTATAAAGAGCATTTGCCTTCATTAAGGCATTAAACTAAATCAACATTCATGTTCCTGCCACCTGGAGTCTTCCAGTGAATTTTAATTTTGTCTGCTGCACCTGAAATTTCAACTATGTATGATGTCCATGTTCTTAATTTATAAACTGGAGCAAAACTGGGCTTCATGTCAATAGTATTTGACTCATTTTTCAGATTACCTTTTTTTTTTTTTTTAGATTAGATAGAATTTTTTTTTAGATCTGTGCATCTTTGTTACTCACTGTTAATATCATCTCTCTGAGAGCTATTAAACTGAAAACCTGTGAGGAGCTTGGGATTCTCTATACTGTCGATTTTATTAAAAGCATATGCTTTGTTTTATTTGGTAGAAAGAGGTATGAAAAGTAGTGCAGCATCTCAGTTTACAGTACAGTACATCCAGCCGCTATTGTTTCCTGGTAATAGCTGAGTCAGGGATCCTGCGTCCACCTAAGGTACAAAGCTATTTCCCATGGCCTCAGCTATAATACAGAGCACTTCCACTCAGCACAGTAGAAATCATTACTTATGCTGGACTACCACAACACAGTACTTACACAGTCATGTTTCAGTAGGAAGGGTCATGTGATGCAGTGGTAAATACAAAGAATTTCTAACTATGACCTTTAATGTTAAGTCTTGTAGTGGGAATGAGTGTAAAGATATTTCATACCTTTGATGGGTTTTATGGAATTCTTTATTTGACCATGTTTTAAAATAACAGATTGAGAATTCATTCAGGTATTAATGTTAATAATTAACAATTTAATTGACTGGGAACAAATTAACTGGTTGAAGTGCTGTCAAAAAATGTATTGAGATCTGCTATAGTACCACTAGGTGGTACCTTTGTCCATGCAACAAAATGGACTTTATAGGTGTATTTGCTGACAGCCTGAAACAGCTGTACAAATTAACACAGGCACACGTCACTACTGTCCAGATCTAATGTCCTAATCGAATGCACTGTGGCATTCCGGATGAGGATCATACTAATGCTAAACTAATGTGCCATACAGCAGCCACGAGCTGCTGACGGCTAGAAACAGGAATATTAGGATCTCTCAGGAATATTAGGATTTTCAAAGAGATGTTCTAACAGCATTTGGCATTCTGAGCACAGCTGCTCTGGACATTTGCTGGTGTATTTAGAAGCATTGTTCTGTTGCATGACCCAGTTTTGGCCAAGCTTTAGCTCTCGGACAGATGGCCTCACATTTGAGTCTACAATACTTTGGTTTACAGAGATCATGATCAATTCAATGACTGCAAGGTGCACAGGTCCTGACGCTGAAAAATAAGCCAAATCATCATCCCTCCATCACTGTGCTTGACAGTTGGTATGAGCTGTTCGTGCTGATATGCTGTGTTTGGTTTCCTCCAACTGTGGTGCTGTGTATTATGGCCAAGCATCTCTACTGTGGTCTCATCTGTCCAAAGGACATTGTTCCAAAAGTGTTTTGGTTTGGTTCAGATGCAAATCTGTTCTTTTTAGACAGAGGAGGCTTTCTCCTGGCACTCCTTCCAAACAAGCCATATTTATTCAGTCTTTTTCTAATGTACTGTCATGAACTCGACCATTTAGCATACAGAGGTCCATGAGAAGGTGACCATAAAGGGGGAAATCAGGTAGTGGTTTTGATTTTTGGAAGGTAGAGCCCTAGAATATTTGTGATTGCACCTTGTATAAATCATTATTTAATAACTCATTTTAAAAAAGCAAGTTTGTGCAAGACTTTGTTTGCATGCACATGTACACGAATCTCTAACGCTCGGATCTGTACTTGTAATAATTTTTTTTTTTATTTCTAACCGGACGGCTGGACTCAGCAGAGCCAGGAGCTGATGTATAGACACATGTCATGCACTGGATCTCCTTAATGCAGGGCTATAGGATAATAAACCCACTAAGCCATGAATTCTTGAAAATGCATTATGTGTACACAAATATTTAACATATAGAAATAAAATCCTGCATGAACAGTAACACACAGAAGTACTCCTACCCAAAGATATCTACTAATAACCTTTTAAGACACTATACTGTGTGATCTTACTAAAAAAAAAAAAAAAGACGTTCTAAAATTTATTATTGTGTTCCCCACTTTAAAAGTTGTCCCTGGACACTTTTGTCACACACAAAGTTGACGCTCAGAAACATACAAACACAGAGAAACAACTACAGCAAAGTGTCACAAGGGAGCACTTTGGAATATTTAATGCAGCCAAAATTAAGTCAGTCTTTAAAGCCAAGCAAATGCATTTCAAATCTGTTCAGCTGTTTCAGAGCACATCGTCAGTTCTTTGCTGTCAAAAAATGAAGGGACCTATGCAGCGTGCATGTGGAAAAATTCCATGTGAACATTTCAGAAGAGCTGAGCAGCTGTCAAATGTGAGCTAATAAAAAAAGGCAGCTCTGAGACAGCTCACACACACACACACACAGTCACACTTGCATTGCCTGCCTGCATTCATACTACACTGTATGTACACTCTCTCTTTACTCTTCTCCTCACATGCCTAAATACTGTCTCCTCATCCTTTTGCTCTCACTGTGCATGTGCGTGACTGTAAGTCTGGCTCCTAGGCCAGGTCTAAGCCTAGCTGAGCTCCCAGCACTTATATGGGTTAACTCAGTCTTGTGTTCCTCTAGTTCCACTGAACCATTTTGATGTTACACCAGTTGTTGCTCAAGAGAGTTATTGCTAATAAATTTGTTGCACATGCTACTTTCTGTTTTTAATAACATTAACAATTTAAAATGCTAACTTCCAATGGGATACTTCTGTGATGTAACCCCAGAAGAAGCTAGCAAGTAAACCTTAACTTAATATTATTTTGTCAAATTTTTGCATTCAAAGTCAAAAATTAGGTTTCAAACTTTACTTTCACTTGCCAAAATATTTTTTTATGATGCCTGCCTGAGGTTAGAAGATAATTTGACACTACTCCAATATGCTAAGACTGCACAGATAGCTAACGTGGAGCCCACACAGTGGATGGTTTATACACACTAGGTAAAGAAATGCGATAAATTTACATTATTGAACATGGTCAAATGTTGGTATCATCACAGTGTGAATGCATGACATATGTAATTAAAAATAAAAATGCAGTTATTGGTCATTATTAGTCCTTACCTTTACCATTTCCTGGCTAGATAAACTAATCAATTAGTCTCTCTAAATGTTCAAGTGTTCATTTTGGGGTCATAAAATGGCTTATGAGTGAGAAAAATACAAGATAAGAGTTACCATGTGCCTACCGTTGTACAGACTCTGGTGGTGGGGGGCCAGCTCCTCTTCCGCTGGTCTCCTGTGACCAATATCCTTGCTAGGGGAGCCACTGCTATGCTTCCCCTTGCTGTGCTCCACCCCTGGGCTGTGATGATAGTGATAGTGGTGCCGTGCAGACTCTGGACTGCCCACAATCACCCGCCCTTTTCTCAGGTGCTCAGGTGTACCCATCGTTGCCTGCTTGGCTTCAGGACTCCCACAGCCAGCCCCTGTTGAGTTTACCTGCCAGTGTCGCTGACTCAGCTCTGGGCTGGACTTAGCCGAGCCCTTCCCGCTACCTGGAGATCCCTGTCCTGACATTAGTAGCTGTTTCTGGGCTAGTAGGTCAGAGCTGCAGGGTTTGGAGTGGGAGTCACAAGGTAGCCTGGTAGGAGACTTGCTGTGTTTCTCTGGGCTGTGTCCTCGAAAGCTGTGGGGCTCTAGGTTGGTGAGAGACCCTCCACGGGGGCGGCAGGCCTGGGGGAAGGTGTAGTACTCTGCGGTGGAACTGCGCCTCCTCCCACTAAATTCACAAACATCTCCCTTTTGCTCTGAGGAGATGCATTTTGATCCAGGACTTGAATTAGAGCCAAGGGGAGAGGGTTTATGGTGGGGGTTATCAGGGCTATCTGTGCTCCCTGCACTGGAGGTGCTGCTTCCATCGCCAACATCCCGCAGCAGGCCTGGCGCAGGCACACCTCCACCCAGCTGAGACAGACTACTCTGACTGTCAATGGAGCTCCTGCAGCCAGGGCCTCCCTGACCACCCACAACACTACCACCACCACCTCCCCCTGTGCCTCCAGCCACAGCTGCAGCCCTCTCCTCTTCTAGCATGAGGCACACCTCCTTGAGCTCCAAGTTCTCCCAGATGACCTCCATCTGCCGCTGCTCCAGCTCCTTAAGCTTCTGCAAATAGATGGCCACCTCCTTCCTCATCAGGCCGGCGCTATAGCGGCCGAGACGCTGCCACTCCCGTGACACCCGCTTCCCTTTCTGCCGGTCATCATCCAGGAAGCAGCACAGGTCCCGCAGCTCCTGGTTGTCCTCCTGCAGTTTCTGGTTCACGTCCTGGTTTACATAACGCACACATACACACAAAGAGGAAGAGACACACACACACAGAAGCACATGGAGAGATCACATACCCATTCCTGCTATGAATGAACCTTTGGTGAAGATGAAAACTGTGTGTGTTTTTTCTGTCTTTAGACTGTTAGTGAGACAAACAACTCATCTGCGGGGCATTTTTATCGATTCTTCAGCAGTTTGTTGGTTAAAAGATGAAGTGGTTTATCAGAAACACAACCAATTAACCACTAATGAAGCTGGAGCTTCAGTTGATGATTATTGCCATTATTAGTTAGTCTACCAGTCATAGGCCACTGATTTGTTTTTAGTGCATAAAAACAATGATGCAAAAAAAAAAGCTTTTCAGATAACTTGCTTTAAATGAATACATTATTTAGTTTATAATAATGCACTATAAAACAAAAGTACAAGATAAAATTTTCCTGTTTTTTATGTTACTATTACAAATGATCAAAAACATAGCCAATGAATGTTCATCAGTTGCTTGAGGTATTCTTAGTCTACATGAGATGATCATTTTCTCCAGTTTGTTTAAACTGCCTGAACTGGATCATGTTTCAAAGTTAAAGATGCGTCATCTTGACAGAACCAAATATTTATTTTTATAAGTAAGAAATTACATAATTTTAATGTTAAGACAGAGGTAACCCATATTTACCTAATGTATAGATAGCCTACAGCTGTGGATTTGAGTATAAGTTAGGATGCAATTAAGTCTATATTGTATATCTATATTCAACAGGTTTAATATGATTATTTAAGGCTCAATTTGACCTTAAATCAGACCCTGGAACCGAGCTCTATTGCCAAAGGGTTCCTGTGCAGACCCTGCACGTGCGGGCTGCATATAGTCTGCACATTGGTAGAAACCCCCCACGGGCCCAGGTACAGCCTGGCTCCCCGGGATCCCCTTCATCAGCACCACCTCACCTCACCTTCAAACTCCGGATCTCGTTCAGGTGCTGCTGGAGTCTCCGGTTCACCTCCCGCATCAGATTGCCGTGCTCCACGATGACGCCTCTTTTCTCCGCTTCTGCCCTTCGCAGCCGCCTCACCAGCTCTTCTTTACCCCACTTCAGCATCTCCTCGTCGGGTATTTTGGAGATGTCCTCCGCTGGACTCTCTGCGCTTTTGGACTGCTGCTGCTGTGCGCTTTTCTCCATCTCTTTAAACTCCAGTGGAGGTGGATTGGGGGGAAAAGTACTGTGTTTGATGAATTTGAAATATATTCACCAAATCAAACCTTTACAATACACCCGGTACAACTCTGATCCAAACGTAACTCGGGTTCCCCCCACCCACCCTTCTTATGTCTGTGGAATCACATCGCTGTCGCTTTGATTGCGCCTCTCTCCCACGCCCATGATGCAGCTGTGATATCCAGCCGGTGCTCTGCTGCTATATCACTGTCGTTAGAGCATCGTTCCGCATCCTGCTGAGACTCTGGCTGAGCCCTTGGCCGGTTTGGCGGGGCCGTTCCTCTCCAGGTGCATGCCGACCGATTTGCGCACTCCTGCTGCTGAGTGCGCTTTACCTCCGTCCGATCACCGGGGAGGAGGACGGAAAAAAGAGGAGGAGGAGGAGGAGAGCTTCAAGGAGAGGTTGCAGGTGCATAGCCGGAGAGCCAGGATGATAAGGTGCGATAGTGTGGAGAGCAGATTCCCTCTTCTCACATTCTATCATCACTCGCTCTCTCTCCCGTGCTGCCCCTTGGTGCGCTGCGCCATCTGCTGGAGTTGGATATGAACCCCGCTGCACTCTGATTGTTGAAAGTGACAGGTCGCTTCTATTTTTAGGTTAGTTTATAATGAGGACAGATAATCCTGAATGTAGTTTGTTCTGATATTTATGGAAACGTGAACTCTTCTTTAGAACTGCAAACACTAAAAGAGTAAGAGTCTATCCTCATTTCTTTAAACTGTCACTGCCAGATTGTAAGCTAAAAATACAATTCCCAGGAGCATTTCCAGGAATTTTATAAATGGGATGATAGGTGGAACCACTCACGAGGGGGGGCCATAGGGGGGGGGGCGATATAAATAACTACAGCAAAAAGAAAACACCGTCTTTCAGTTCTAATGCTTTACATATCAGGACGTAGTAAAAATAATGTAATGTGTTGTTATTCATCTAACCTCAGATGAGCAACAATGCATGACACATTACACCACAACATTATTCATTTGACAATGAAATAAGCCAAAATGCAGAAGCAGCGTCAAACAGCTCATACCAGCTGTTAAGCATGGCGATGGAGGGATGATGATTTGACTCATTTTGCAGCATCAGGACCCGCGCACCTTGCAGTCATTGAACTGACCATGATTTCCTCTGTAAACCAGAGTATTCCAGTCTGTCCAACAGCTAAAGCTTGGCCAAAACTGCAACATTCGATTTGTTTTGTTTATTAAGATCCTCATTAGCTACAGCAATGCTGCAGCTATGTCCTTACCAGGCCACAGCTTACCAGGCAACATGTCCTCCAATCCGAACGACAGTCAGTAATTTGTTCCTATATGACCCATGTGATCGCCCCTAGAGATGCCAGGAGACAACTCAACCTGATATTGTGACACGGTGTATAAACTGCAGGCCACTTTTTAAAATAACGTTTTACGAAGCCTGTCAGCGTGTAATGTGGCTGTCACTCAGGAAGCAGAGCACGTGACCAACTGATTGGAAGGTCTGCGGTTCGATCCCTGGCTGCTCCAGTTTGCATGCTGAAGTGCAGTGTGAATGAGGCTATATAAGAACTCATCCATTTCCTGTGGCATCTAATGGCCTTTAGTCCCCACAGTCTTTTTAGAAAGCCGAGAAAATCCCTATTTCTTCACAATGTGCCATTGTTCACTTCATGTACAGCTGCTAGACTAAGACATGGGTATTGGTCATAAAAACGTGCTTGCACAAACGAACTATGAGGTTGTTTTGTAAAGGAGGACAGGCTCCAAAACTGGGTCATGCAGCAGAACAATGATCCTAAGCACACCAGGAAATCCAGTTGTTACAACGGTCCAAACTCCAGACTGCAATCTGACTGAACTATTGTGTTGGGCCCTAAACCCCTGCAAACCTCAATTAACTGAAGCAATGAGAAGAGTGGGCCAAAATTCCTTCATAACAATGTGACAGATGTGTGTGAGAACTCATACAGAAAACAATTATGTCAAATTATTGCTGCTAAAAGTGGTTTGACAAGCTATTTAATCATGGGGTGTACTTAGTTACTTCACTTCTGCTTTTTTTTAGTTGTTAAGTGGTGTAATATGTCATGTGTTCCTGTTCAACTGAAATTGTATTTATTCAATTTTAAAGGTCTGGTAAGGACTAAATAGTTTTTCAATTATGCCTTAATATGTCAAATCTTATAATTGAAAGGGGGTGTGCTTTCTTTCTACCATGACTGTCAAACCAAACCAGTTGACAATTAGCTGAAAACATATCCTAATGATTGTAACTGATCTGTGGATGTCCTGTATCAACATGACAGCTACACTGAAGATTCGGTGTAGCTGACCTGAAAACAGTCTAGATTAAAACTATGAAAATGTTTCAGTCTTGTGAGTAATAGCAGAGGAGGACAATGTTTCACATCCATTGTTTTAAGTTCACTTTTGAAAATAAAGCAGTTAGGGAATGGTTAACAAACTAATATTTCAGTTCAGTTCAGTTTCATTTATAAAGCACCAAATCACCAATAGTAGCCTCAAGGCACTTTATATTGTAAAGACCCTACAATAATTACAGAAAAAAAATCCAACAATCAAGATGACTCCCCATGAGCAAGCACTTGGTGTCAATTCAATTCAACTGAATTTTATTTATATAGCGCCAAATCACAACAAACAGTCGCCTGAAGGCGCTTTGTATTGTAAGGTAAATACCCTACAATACTGCAGAGAAATACTGCAGAGAAAACCCAACAGTCAAAACGACCACCTATGAGCAAGCACTTGGCAATGGTGGGAAGGAAAAACTCCCTTTGAACAGGAAGAAACCGCCAGCAGAACCAGGCTCAGGGAGGGGCAGTCATCTGACACGACCGGTTGGGGCTGAGGGGAGAGAGAGAGGACAAAAGACATGCTGTGGAAGAGAGACAAAATGATTAAATACAGAGTGAAGTATAAACAGAGGAAAAAAGGTGAATAAAAAGAAGCAGTGCA
>JAVDPK010018221.1:0-10748 GCA_034780415.1 Cichlasoma orientale | reverse complement strand
AGTTCTTTAGATGTTATTCTGGGTTCTTTTGTGACCTCCTGTATGATTCGTCAACGAGCTCTTGGAGTAATTTTGGTCGGCTGGACGCTCCTCGGAAGGTTCACCACTGTTTTCTCCATGTGTGGATAACGGCTCTCACCGTGGTTCACTGGAGTCCCAAAGCCTTAGAAATGGCTCTGTAACCCTTTCCACAGATAGATGACTGTTTCGCTGCTGTTTCTTTACATCGTGGCTACCTCAGTTTATCAGACAGGTTCTACTTAAGTGATTTCATGATTCAGCAGGTCTGGCAATAATCAGGCCTGGGTGAGGCTAGTGAAACTGAACTCAGCTTTCCAAAAATGTGGTTAATCACAGTTGATTCATGATTTAACAAGAGGGGCAATTACTTTTTCAGATAATGCCAGGTAGGTTTGGAAAGATTTTTTTTCCTTAATAAATTAAATCATCATTTTAAAAAAAAATAAACAAACTGCCTTTTCTATTTATGCAGGTTATCTTTGTCTAATATAAATATGTTTGTTTGATCTGAAACATTTAAGTGCAACAAATATGCAAAAAAAAAAACCCTATGAAATCAGGAAAGGGGGCAAATACTTTTTCTAGCACTATGTATGCACTACTCCAAAAAAATACACAAAAACAGCCGTATACACATCACTTTTATAGTCAAGTATATGATCATAGGCATCACATGTATATAAAAATAAGACAGTCTTCTGCATAAGCCCGTTATGAAAAAAACCAACAAAATAAACTGGATCTAAATTAACTGCTGAGTTCATTATGACTGTTTCTGTAACTGTACACGCTGATACGCTTTCCCATCACAGTGGTTACACGTGCACGCAGCTGTAGAAGTTCTGTCTTACATTTTTAACCGACATATAAACTAAATAAACAAGGATTCAGTTGAGATAATGTTTATCCATCACCCTTACTGAATGATGACAGTGCCTGATGTCAGAACAGATTTCCCCCTCCCCTTCATACATGCTCTGAAAACAAACCAATCAACCAAACCCAAATTACAAATTAACAAAATAAACATCTTTTCCCGAATGTTTAAACATGTGAAGTGCTACCGTTCAGGGAACGCCTGACACGTCATGTGACCTTAATTGGGTGAAAACCGTGTGGAAATTCTTTGATGGCAACATCTTGAACTTTGGCCTTTCAGAGGTTCCCTCAGCCTCGTGTTGACCGCGTGATGCAAATCACCCTAAGACGGTGAGAAAGGACAAAGGGGGTTGACATATTCCAGGCTCAGCTCCTTGCATTACTCCCCTACAAAATCCTAAGAGAGAACATTTTTTCCCCCCTAACTTAATGCTTGTAACTCCAAACCCCGCAAATCTGCTCCATATTAACTCGATGATACAGACGATCAAAGAACAGCATGAGATGCATTAAGGTGCATTTCATTAGGACAACACAGCATCAACAAAAGAAACAAGGCACTCTCCATTTCAGCTGTAGAAAAGTTCGGTGGGATGGTATCTGGAGGAAAAATTATGCAACCAGTGCTTTTACAGGCTCGTGTGCCACATGAATGAGTGCAATCATTTCCAAGTTGGCTTAAAGCAACAAGCGTAATGGGACCAGACTGAGTGCAGACTGCATAGAGAGAAAACAAAGACACACTCGATTTTGCTCACCAAACTTTACCCGGCACCGTACAACTTAACAAAAAACACAGGAACGCACACGCGGAGTCGATAACGTTTCTTTTTTGTGCCATCCTCTATTATGCCGCTTCGTCCTGCAGACTTGTGTGCAGTTTCACGCCGAACATGGCCTCCCACTGCGCTCTGACCCAGGCCAGCAGACCCTGGAGGAGCTCGCTGCTCTCTGAGCGCACACACCACGTCTTCTCCTGTTTCACAGTCTGCAGGAAACACACGAGAAAGTATGAAAATTAAAGCACTTAATCACATGTGAGCTTAACTTGGCAGGACCACAATCTGTAACAGGCTGCTGCACAAAGAGGAGGAGAACAGCAGCAGCAGTTTGTTATCAGATCTGATGTTGTCAAAGTAACAATGATTAAAAACAGAACAATATTTTAGCATTTTAGTCAATAACATGAACAACACTGTAGTTAACTCGTCGGTACATATGCTGCTGACAGCAATAAACATCAAGCAGAATGAGATTGTATCTAGTTTCAGTGAAATTCTTGTTTGTAATATGTGTAACGGCTCTATTTTTATGCTTTTCTACCATTATGTTTACAGACCCTATCTCCACATCCTTAAAACAAAATTCCAACAACAACAACAAAAAAAAAAATACTAAAAATTATTCTGGGCACGATATTTTTTTATCGTGAAAATCTGTCACTGTGACAGTTTTGGTTTAAACAAGGAGTATGCAAATTGTATGAGAGAGTGAACACATGAACAATTAAACACCGACTGATGAATACCTGTTTTTACAGGTATTTTTTTTTTTACCACTACAGTCAAATAAAAGTTTGAATTTTCCATCTGCAGTAATTAATATTTGGTGGCCCTTCCATGCACAAGACCCATACAGAACAGATAGATATTGTTTTAACAGATGTGACTGATTTCAGGAAGAAACTGCATAAAAAAGGAGTTGGTTTGGAGGTGGGTTGCAAAGTGGCTTGCAGTGGAACAAGCGCTACACTATAGAGCCCGATCGATATCGGAGTTTTAAGATAGATATTGATATTTGGCATTTTAAAAATATGATATATATTTTTTCCCGAGACAGACAAAACAGATTTCACATTTGCAATGTGTAGTGATTTATGAGACCTTACTAAGACAATAACAATGCAGTTTAATAATTCTTATTTTATTGTCACAAGTCTCAGATTACTCATTTACACTTCGTCAGACTCTGCTCAGATCAGTTGGTTGGCGTGTCTGTGGTATTCCAAACACTTGTTACAGATGCTGCAGAGTGCAATCTGATAGACAGGAGAACGGTACTTGTCTGACTGCATTGTGCCAAGGGTAAAGTTTGGTGGAGGGGGGATTATGGTGTGGGGTTGTTTTTCAGGAGTTGGGCTCGGCCCCTTCAGTTCCAGTGAAAGGAACCCTTAATTCTTCAGCATACCAAGACATTTTAGATAATTTCATGCTCCCAACTTTGTGGGAACAGTTTGGGGACGGCCCCTCCCTGCTCCAACATGAGTGCACACCAGCGCACAAAGCAGCTCCATGAAGGCGATGAGCGAGTTTGGTACTTTTCTGCATTCACAGTTCCATCAATTTTAACAAGATCTCCAACACCACAGGCTGAAATGCAGCCCCAACCCATGACAGAACCTCCACCGTGTTTTACAGATGGATGCAGACACCCACTGTTGCATCTCTCTCCTGACCTCCGTACATACTGATGATGAATGTCAAATTTGGATTCATCCCTCCATCAGACCTGTTGCCACTGATTTTCAGTCCAGTTCTTGTGTAATTTGGCACACCTCAGCCTTTTCTCCCTGTTTCCCTTCATTAAGAATGGCTTCTTGACAGACTATTTTAAAAAAAAAGGTCTGGCTCCTTGGAAACAAAATATAAAGAAACAAAGGGTGTCTCAAGATTTTTACACAGTACTGTCTATTAAACCTCAATTTTAATGTAAACTGGGTGATAATATCTACCTCCATCTCCCACGAGACTTGTACATACTGCTCTAAGTTTTTCCACTGCGCCTCATAATCCTTAACACACCAGCAGGTTACAGGTCTAATTTGCGCGGCATGAAAATATTTCTTAAGATCTGGCAATGCCATACCTCTTTCATGTTTCCCTAACTGTTTGATTCTCAGCCCGTTTGAACCATGAGAAAACTTTATCCCGTGTTCTAAATCACACTTAAAAGTTCTGTGATTTTATATTTCACGGTTGCAACACTACAAATTTTCTCCACAGTCAGACAGGCCTGCCAAAGTACCCAAAACAGACAGACGCACACACCTACACACAATCACAAAGTTAAATCAATACTAATGTTGTAATTGTAGCTGCTACTAAAGATGAAGGAATGATACAAACATCCCCGACTGCCACGGCCAATTGAAAACCTCAAAATACTTCATATGCAAATACTGGACTGTTTTTCGGAGTCATTTTTGTTACCTATTTGTTGCTTTACCAGCCTGTTATTATCCTGCAGTTCAGAATGGACTTATCTGCCAAAACACCAATGTGCCATTAGTTTGTTTCCCTAAATTTATATGCAAGTTTCATACAAAGAAAAACGAAATATATGCCAGAACATGTTCCTGTGAACTGCACTTTCTGCCAAGATACATAACTAATAGAGCGGTAGTGCATTCATTACTGCTTTCTCCCTAAGAGTGTTTGCATTTTCTCATGCCTAATTATTCCTCTACTTCCTGGTGTTTTTAATCAGCTGCAAGCACGGGTGACATGGAAAAAGGATGCTTGTCTGGAACCAAACCAAAGACATCTTTAATTCCTCGTTTCTTTCTGTTGAAGTGGAAGGACATAGCTTTGAGTGGCAGCTGTCTTCATGAGAAGAAGCAGAGGCACGTCTAAAGCTTTCTCAGGATATTTCTGGGGTTTGTTTAAACTCATGTGGAGATCATACGCACCTCATCGTAAAGCTTTATATCCATCCTGCACTGGCCTGAGGGCCACAGGAGAACTGAGCTCACACAGCTGATTGGCAGCGTTTCTAACACAGTGACGCTCCCGCTGCACGGTTCTTTGATTTCATTCGCTGTCAGGCTGTTTTTCCTCCACTGGTGATCCTCTCTGAGCAGGTAGAGGGTCTCTCTAGTCGCCAGAACCGTCAGCGGCATCCAAGTATCCTCTTAAAGAAAGCAAGATAAGTTTCATGTTATTTAAATGCCCCGAGGTGCCATTATAACGCATTTATACAGAGCTAAATCATATCTTAAGTCATCTCAGGTCATTCTGGAAAGAGCCCCAGCTTTTTCTTCCTCCAGCAAGCACATTTACAACCTCAGTTTTCAGCTTTGAGATTTTAACCTCTGATCTCGTCACATAAGCAACCATTAGAGGTCACTGATGTTAAAAGCTCTACAAAGTACTTTTTAAAGATAAGTTATGGTTATTACATTTCATGGCAGAAAGCTCCATCTACTGTGGAACACGTGGAGGAAGAAAAAAAAAAGTCGGATCCAGACATGTTAAAATTATAATACTTGGAATTCTAGAGACATGCACAGGTCTGCGTAGCCTGAAGCTGCCTCGGCTTTAGAATGTGTCTGCCGCAGCGGAGCCAGTTAGGCGTCCTGCTGGGCCAATACCTACCGACTGCAACTGCACGCCAAAACAGTCACCTGCCATCCCGCTAAGTGAAAACAAAAGACGTCTGTCTCCTTTAATTGCAAAATTTAGATTGTTGATAGCCATCTCGCGTCAGCTACTCCCTACAAATTGCATCCTGTTTTTAATTTTTTTTTCTGTTCCTGCTATAATCTACTTTTATCTTCAGGCAAAAAAAACCTTGTAGCTATTTTATTTGTAACTCTCCCCTTCAGCACATTATCCTGGCACTTATTCCTGCAATAATTCTGGGATGCAGGAGCACGGTCGAGGATTTAATTGCACCGAGATTCCTTACTGCTGGCTAAAACTAACATTTAGGATTTAGCCTCTTCTACTTGTTCTCCAGCTTGTAAACTAAATCCTAACAAACAACACCAACATAAAGAGATACACTCACTAGACACTTTATTAGGCACACCTAATGAGCCAATCACGTGGCAGCAACTCAGTGCATTTACGCATATAGACATGTTCAAGATGACCCTGCTGAAGTTAAAGCTGAGCATCAGAATGGGGAAGAAATGTGATTTAAGTGAGCTTGAACGTGGCACGGTTGCTGGTGCCAGACTGGCTGCAGTTAGTATTTCAGAAACTGCTGATCTACTGGGATTTTCCCACACAACCATCTCTAGGGTTTACAGAGAATGGTCTGAAAAAGAGAAAACATCCAGTGAGCGGTCGATCTCTGGGTGAAAATGTCTTGTTGATGCCAAAGGTTAGAAGAGAATGGACTGCAGACTGATTCAAGGTGACAGGCAGGCAACAGTAGCTCAAATAACCACTCATTACAGCTAAGGTATGCACAAAAGCATCTCTGAACGCACAACATCTAATCTTGAAGCAGATGGGCTAGAGTGGCAGAAGACCACTCCTGTCAGCTAATAACAGGAAACTGGGGCTACGGTTGAGCATTGTTGCGCATCCCTTTATGAGCACAGTGTGCCCATCTACTGATGGCTGCTTCCAGCAGGATAACACACCATATCAAAATGCTCAAACCATCTCAAAATGGGTCATTGAGTTCACAAATGGCCTCCACAGTCACCAGATCTCCAATAGAGCACCTTTGCGATGTGGTGGAATGGGAAAATCCACATCACGGATGTGCAGCAGAGAAATCCGCAGCAACTGTGTGATGGCGTCATGTCAGCATGGACCAAAATCTCCGAGGAATGTTTCCAGCACCTTGCTGAATCTGTGCCATGAAGAATTAAAGCAGCTCTGGAGGTAAAAGGGGGTCCGACCTGGTGCTAGCTAGTTGTACTTAATAAAATGTCTGGTAACTGTATATGTTGTACATCTTGAGAAATTATTATACATGACATAAAAACAAAAACAAGCAAGCAGTAAAACATATGAACAGGTCAGTCTGTCACCTTGTAGGACAAAAGCCAGAATATAGAAGAACTGCAGCTGTCCATCCTCCACATCTGCCTGGATGTCTTCACACACGAGAGGCCTGACGGATCAAAGGGAATCCAGTGTTAACACGACGCACAAACACAAAACAAAAACCTCCTTCGAGCCCTGATTTGTATAAGATAACAGGGCGGTGCGGAAGCTTGTGGCTGGCAGGTGTCAGACTGAAAGGCTTCAACATCACACGGCGAATTTCACAGTGACTGAAGCAAAGGGGATAATTGGCATAATGACAGCTGACAGGACTGTGCAAACACTGGCAGTGAGACTGCGGTTTGCTGCCTCAGAGCATATGAAGGTTTGTTTCTGTTTTCTTTGATTGAGTCGTGAAGCCTGAAGAAAAATGACAAATTGGGATATTTAAGGCGTTATTGTGTTGGCACCTTAATTTCCTAATCTGCTGAACGGGATAAAGGCTCGGCTTATGTCACTGTAAATGTATCTTTTTCTAAGCTAAAGAAAAAAAAATTAAAAATGATTTATTTAGGTTCACCAAGTTGGACAAAACATCTTTTCCAGATTGTCTAAACTGCATCAGACGCACGCAGTTGGTGTGCATAATTAAACAGTTGGATTATTCGCAGCATACTTTTTTTCTTTTTTGCAGGTTTATGGGAGCTTTTTTTTTTTGTTTTGCATGTTTCTTCCCTGAAATCATACTTTCATGAGCTAAACCCACATTCCTTTTCAGTGAGCACCCAGGAAAAGCTCCTATCTTCTGAGTGAGAAAGAAAAACATACAAATAAAGGTGCAGAAACACTACTGGCGTTGTTAACAAACCACACGGGGGACATGCATGCTTCAGGATTTGCAGAGCAAAAAAAAAAACACATGTTACAAATTAAGATGTGGTTTACCAGCTAATTTAGTGGAGCCGTTTTACAAAATGGAGTCTAAAAAAAGCTGACTGTAATCAACTAAAGATGTATCAGAAATGTGCAGCGTTAGAACTTCTACAGCCGTAACTCCCTTTAACCTACACGGCCCAACCGCATACAAATGTGTACAACACTGTTCAGACCACATCTTTCAGAATCTACGCAAATTAAAAAAATAAAATAAAATCAAAGACGCCTGCTGTTTTCTCACTGCATCCAACGGGTCCTCCCTCAGCAAAGGAGGCATGCGGATGCAGTGTGGGCGCGTACCAGAGATGGTGCTCGGGGGTGAGTCTTCTGGTTGAGATTGACTTCAACTTGCTGTCTGATTTGTGAGCCATCTCGCGCACGATTCCTGAAGAAACAGCAACAAAAAACAATGATCAAAATCATTTTTTTTTAGTTTATCTGTGAATATTCACACTCATCCAGGTTTTATCTATAGGCACCGACCGGGGCGACGCTTCTAGAGTAGGCCTGCATGATTCACGGTTCAAAAATAATTCACGATTAATCTTATTGCTGGGTTTTGGTGAGGTTCCACAGTTCATCCCATCTGAAACGAGCCATTTAGCTCCTCTCCCTCTGAACCCCATTTCACAGATCCGCATTTGTTTCGGTTTGTGCAGGTATTTGAACACGCAGCGCTTACGCAGAGGGGCGTGCAACCTACGCAATTGTGGTTGCGTGCGGTCCTCCAAAAGAAACCCAACAGCACGTAGCTCAGCGCCGATGAATCTCTGCATAGGTGGATGCTGATTGGTTGGAAAGTGGGCCAGGATAGGAAAGGGAGCTGATAGCGGATTTCAACACGAATGGAAGAAGCAAGGAAAAAATATCAAAGAGAAAAAAAAAACGCCAACAGCATGAAAAGCACAGTTCGTGGTAACAGTGGACATTTTTGATTGTTTTAAAAACTTGGTTTTATTGCAGCTCTTCGTGTGTTATAACCGCTCTTCTCTGTGGCTCACCAACAACAAACCAGCGGTTTGTGACACTGCCCCCTGGTGACAGTAAACATGCAGATGATTGCATGCAAAGACGTCCTTAGGCTGTGCACTGGACCAATGCAAAAGCATGAAAAACGAGCACTCTCCCTTCGAGCCAAACCTCTGATCGGCTGCCCATCTTAAACAGAAAGTGGGTGGGGCTTCTGTTCACAGGCACAAGAGTATATTTAAAAAATTAAATTAAATTAAATAAATCAGAGTTTTAGAGCAGTCTTAATCCTGAACTGTTGGGCCGAGGAGTTCTCAGCATCATGTCGCTGTAAACTGTACATCTGAGATCTGCGTTTGTTTTTGTGGAAAATTTGAAGATGTCAATTTGCGTTCTGGGATGTGATACATGAGCATCATTTTAGGAGACGCACAAAAACTCCGGAGGTGAAAGTGAACTAATATTCCGAGAGAAACCAAAGAATTTCTGAGGCGAGACTTCAGGGGCGTCCGCACATAAAGTGAATCGCTCGTTGCCCACAGAGGTGTCGCCGAGATGATCGCTAGGGAACCATCAGACGTGCGGACCACCCGTGTGCAGGTGAACCGGTAGTTCCTTCAATCGCTTATCCTGAAGTTGCGAAATGCTTAACTCGGGACCCCCTATCGTATGTTGGTTTTTTAGTGCTTCTATGTAGCGCGTTAAAAAATGTCCAAAAATGAGATTCCAAAACCAAAAAAATGTAATGAAGGTTGAATGAAGACTGATTTAGAGTTTGAAAGCTCAACTTTCCAAACCAAAGATCTATTAGTTAACCACTGAAAATGACTTCAAATTTCTGAGATTCCTCCTGAGAATGACATTTGAGCAGCTCAGTAGTTTACAGCTTGTAGGATCAGCTGAGGGGGTAACACATCTCTACTCTCACTTTCCTGAGGCATTTAGGATCAAGTTGTAAGACTTGGGGGGTTGTGTGCATTTAACAGGAGGAAGAAATCAAGTGAAAGGGAAAAAAAATCTACTTCTAAACTTGTAAAAGGTGTATCGGCCTAGAAATGGCACACCCAAACTTTCATGGAAAGAGGGCTAAACACAAAGGCTGAACTCAAGCCGAAACTTCTTCTTGTAACTGTCATAAGAAAGCCAAAATGTCTCTGGTTGCAGGTGTTAAATGTCCCTGCCATTGAAACAGTGGCTGAGAAAATGCTGGGAACACAATCCGCTGGGTCACACCAGCACTCATGAATTGTAGCGCATCATTGAGTGAGACAACAATAACGGGAAGAGAAGATATCTGGAGTCACGTCTGAATGGATGTGATTTCACAAAGATTTAAAGGGACACTGAGGGGGAGACGGGAAGTAAGAGGACAATATCGGGCGCTACTGCTGAAGGAAAATCAAATTAGGGCATAACAAGATCGCCTTTATTTATAAAAAAAAAAAAAAAAGAAAAAATGAGGAGGTGTGAGGAACAGAGGGGGAAAGAGTCTCATAAATGTGATTTTTACAGGTTACAAAATGAGACTGTAATAATATTATCTACAATATGTTTCCTTAAGTTTAAGTAAATGTTGAAGAAAGTGATAAGACTATAAAATGAAAGGGAAAAAATGTTTATATTTACTACACATCTAGCTCAGTTTAATGTATGCAGAAATGTATGTATATGAAATATATAGTACACGTGTTCATCTGCACACGTATGTCAGTCAGTATGAAGAATGGATCAAGTTTCAGAAGCCAGTTGACACTGGCCTCAAAGCAGTTTTATTTTCCTGATAAATTTCAAAATTAAATAAATACATTTTAATTAATCAGACTAACTACTTCGAAACAGCTACACTACATTGTCAAAAGTATTCGCTCATCTGCCTTCACACACATATGAACTTGAGTGACATCCCATTCTTAATGCATAGGGTTTAATATGATGTCGGCCCACCCTTTGCGGCAATAACAGCTTCAACTCTTCTGGGAAGATTTAGGAGAGTTTATGGGAATTTTTGACCATTCTTCCAGAAGCATGAGGTCAGACACTGATGCTGGATGAGAAGGCCTGGCTCACAGTTTCCACTTTAATTCATCCCAAAGATGTTCTATTACGTGTTGAGATCAGAACTCTGTGCAGGTCAGTCAAGTTCTTCCACACCAAACTGGCTCATCCATGTCTTTACGGAGCTGCTTTGTGCACTGGTGTGCAGTCATGTTGGAACAGGAA
>JAVDPK010018220.1:0-10750 GCA_034780415.1 Cichlasoma orientale | reverse complement strand
AGATGCCCCTGAGACAATCCAACACATAACAGCAGGGTGCAAGATGCTAGCAGGCAGGGCATACATGGAACACCATAACCAAGTGGCTTTCATATTATACAGGAACATCTGTGCCGAGTATGACCTGGAAGTCCCGAAGTCAAAATCGGATACCCCCAGGGGTGGTCGAGACTTTTTGTTGCAGAGCGGTTCTACATGTCAGTACATCATCAGGTGGTTTCAGCAAGTTACAAGGATCTGTAACAGCACTCAAAGCAATACAGCAATGTACTGATATTAGAAAATATAATTTGTACTTTTGAATACTTGAGTATTTTAAAATGCATACACTTTTGAATACTTAAATATTTTCAAAAGTAAGTATTTTAGTACTTTAACTTGAGTAAAACTTTTGACTGAGCAACTTTTACTTGTAGTTGAGTAAACTTTGACCACAAGTATCAATACTTTTACTTACAGTAAGTACTAGAGTTGAGTACTTTGTCCACCGCTGCTTAACTTAAACCACTCAAAACAAGTATTAACTAATCAGCAAGTGAAAACAACACTTAAAACTAGAAAGTGGAAATACTTCTATAAGTTATAACATCAACTATTCTGATTGGAGGTTTAAAAAAAGTCAGATTTTTATTATTTTCTACTTTTGTTTGTTGTGGGCAACTGCATTTGGGCTGCGGAGTGTCTGTATTAAGATGTCATCGTGGGCTCTGGGAGACTGCAAAATACAACCTTTGACTATTTTTTGACATGTACACAAACGAAGTTCATAAATCAGAATGCGATTGGCAGATTTGATCATTCTTTGTACATGTACAGACCAGAACGCATGAGTCCAGCAGAATTGCAGCTAGTTAGAGAATAATGACATCTTTCATGTCCTCCCACGCTCAGCCAAGGAAGCTACATGTGTGACAGTGAATGCATGTAATCTTTCAACTCTGACATACTGGTTGCTTTATTCCATTCTGGTGGCAGACTGCAGCTTCACTGGCCATCTTTGTCCCATGTTCACAAACCACAGTGTCGTTCTCACCCTGTGTTACTTTCTCCATCCCTCACATCTGTCTGTCTAATGGCTCTGGAGCCCCTCTCTTGATGCTTCATTATGATGGCAGACACCAGGGCTCACTGGCACACCGTGTGTGTCCAGCCAGAAAGCTCCCAGCAGCCCACTCTCCTCTTTTACACATCTTATTCTGTGACATCCTGCACTCACCCACCACCTATCCGCCTTCACCTGGCACCTAAATGCATAACTGCAATCAGAGAAGGCTAAAGAAAGTAAAGCGAGGACTCTCCATAGCTGAAGCGGAGAAGCACTGAAGATTTAATGATTCAAATCTCACTGGAGGCATTCTGGAAGATATTTGGTCCATATCAACAACAAAGTGTAAATGCACTCTGCCAGGGGAGACAGAATTTGATCAGAGGAGGCAGAGATAGTGAAGCACAAAATCTGATGCCTATTAAAATATATAAGGCAAGAGTCTCGATGTTGATCCCATTACAGGAATAATTTATAAGGGGTAAAACCCTCTAAATTAGGAGGATTGCCCCTGAGGATTAATAGATGGGGTCTTACCACTGGTGATGAAGGAGTTCTGAAGCAGCGCACTCACTCGAGTGACAGCAAACATGAATCAGAAAGACAAATTCAAATATCATCTGCTGAGCAAAATCGTTAGCTTGAGCTGAAGATATACAGTAGTGTGTTCTGCGGTTGACAAAAAGTCAAGGATGATCTTTGTGGCAGATTTTTTTTCCCAGATTCAATCAGGAATTCCACAAATGAACCGCACAGCAATCAGACGGCAACATATTGTAAGAAATAATTGCCAATCAGAACAAGGCGCCAAACATCAGCTTTGGCGCAATTATAAAAAGAAGTGATATTGATAATTAGACAAGGTAACAAGTTTAGCGTTTCTAGCACAGATTGTTCGTGGCAGCTTCCTGGATAGAACTGTCTCACTGCTGCTCAACAGACAGTATCCAGTTAACGCTTATTGTTTAGACCCTTTTAATGCATTGATTGTGTGGTTTCCACTTTTGCCCGACAGCGGTAAAGACGTCAAACCTCACGGGAGCCCTTCCATCTACGTATTCTTCCCATGCTTGTATCGACTGGATGTTTCAGTTTCCTCACACATGAAATGATACATATTGTTAAAGATGTCCTTGAGATATCACGCTTCACCGAGGTGCTGGTCTTACATCAGGAGCTCTCATTTTGCATCAGAACGCATGCAGATGAATGAAATGCACTTGCCAATTATGGCTACATGGAAATTTTGTCCGCCTCCTTATGAATCTCCGCTTTGTGGTTTTGATGTGAGAATGTGATGGTTGCTGGGTGAATTTCTCCTTGTTCCCTGGATGTGCCAAACACTTCCCAGGTTCTGCTTTTTTATTAAACAATAAAAGGCACTGGAGCAGGTGTGAACAGCGGGGGCACCGGCACAGTTTTTGAGGAAGAAAGAGATTCCTCCAGAGAAGGGTCAGTGGATGCACTGTCCACCATCAGGGGGTCTTTTTGTTCCCTGATTGCTCCCATGTTCCTAACGTTTATCTCTTAATTAACCATACTTTCTGCAATTCAATTAAAGGAAGTGTAATGGTGTACAAAGGGGGGAATGGCGTTGATGCTTAAGGCAATCCACAGTTTCTCAGCAGTTATCTGGCCTCGTACTAGATCTGTCTGAGAGGCCAAAGGATTATCATATGAGGTCTTTAGGGTGCAATAAAGCAGCACAGAAATAATATCAATGCGAATTTAGTTACTTTAGGTTATTGTGCAGTTCAGACTGAGCCAATTGAATTGTTTCATAGCTTCATGACTGAGCTGAGCATGTGCCAAAGCAGTCTGTTTCATCCATTTTTATAATACACCCTTTTTACAGGCTAACTGCTGCACATCCCGGTGGAAAGTGGAACTGGCTTGTAAATAATTAAGTAACATAATTATTATATATAACATGATTTAAAATTAGGGTTTGTTTTGGATTTAAATGGACAACACTAGGAGTAAATTAAAAATAAAACTAAATCTAAAAGAGCTTTTGTATTGCAAACATGCACCGACAGTTGAGGTGGAGACAGATGCTGTAACAAAGAGACTAGCAGCTTGATTGGGCAATTTTATGAAGACACGGTGAAGACCAGAAGACGCGTGTATTTGCTCTCATGTGCGCCTCTGTATCTGTCTAACCCTTTTTTTTGGCTTTCATCATTAAACCACATATGCAGCAAAGTTCCCCTCCCATAATGTACCTCTTCTGGAGTTAATTAATGGCCTAATTAGATGAACTCATTAGCGATGAACTGTAATTCTCTTATTTCATCTACTCATTAGCCGACAATATTCATAATTAGCGGCATTACGGACGATTATTGCGTGGCAGGTTGGCAGGCGTCGGGCTTCGTTCCCCGCTGTAGGCATCCTCCTGTGCGAGCGGGGGGGGGGGGGGGGGGGTCTGTTATTGGCTTCATATTTGACATGGAAAAGTATTAAAGCTTCTTTTTAAAGAATGCTAACACTGGACAAAAAAAAAAATGCACTGTTCCCACCAGCAGTGTCAGTGCAGGTCAGATTCTTTATCACAAAAACGAAATAAATAAATCATCAATAAAAATGCAGAACACAAGGGCCTGCATCTCTGGTGCTGGGTGTCTCATTATGCGCTGAACAGCATTAGCTCTCCAGGGAAGTTGAATCGCAGTCATTAGCAAGCAAGTATTGTTCAGATGTCAACACTGCTCACCTCCACTTTGCCGTCCCATGCTTTCACCAAATAGCTTTTTTTTTTCCTTAGCAAAAACACGATGCCCACATTTACAGTCAGCGCAGCTTTTTAATTCGGGGCATTATTCATTTTGGGTTATTATCTTGTATTACAAACCTGTTTCAGAAATACACAGAGAAAGGAATGCAACTGCAAAACAATTAGGATGTGTTTATTTATTTAAATCACCATTAATCATGCAGAGCTAAATAATATGGCTGTGTGGCAAATCATTACAAATCTGAGCGGCGCTGAAACATCCTTTCAAATGTTTACTGCGCTTAGTGTTGTTTTGGTAATTGTAATTAGGCTCAGATCCAGTAAGAAGCCAAATGTGTCTACGCAAGAGGGGTGGTGTGTAAGAGAACATGAATGAGTGTGTTAATTACTACACTGGACTTGGCTGACAGCTGCCTTGCATGGCGCATGTTTTGATTTATGACAGCAGCAAAGAAAGACACAAAACTGTTTTCCATCATCTTGAAAGGAATTGGAGGTGAGCGCATGGTTCATCGCTTGATTCATTTCTCCTGCGTTTGTTGCATTGGAGGGTATGAGGCGGAAAAGAATATATTCTCTTGCAAGTGTTTGTAACAAAGCCCCGCAGGTCAGTTGGAAAAATGACAAGGAATTGTGGGATGTTGTTGTTTTACAGTTCTGCTCAAAAACAGGCTGAAATGGGGACAGGAAGGTAGACACGCAGGTAGGAAAAACTAAGAATAAACTGCAGGTACTGCAGGGGAAGAAGCATTAAAAAAGTCCAACAAAAGTTCAAGCAAGGTAATCCAGACTCATTGATCAGTTCAGAAAACATGAGGAACCAGACAGGTGAGGTGCAGGAGTGCATTCAGACGTGCACGTGGTGCTAAAAATCAGAGGGCTCCAACGCAGATTTGTGTTGGTCCTCATCACAGCCTACGGACAACTCTGCAGACTGTTTTCTACATGTTGTAGCTGTTTACTGTCACCAGGGGACAGTGTAGCAAACAACCGGCCTGGGGGCTACTCTCGCTTGTGCTGGAGTTGGTCCATGCCAGCCACGGAGAAGAGTGAAGCTAAAGCACACAAGAAGCTGAAGTGAACCCACCCGTGCTTCTCGTGCTCTATTTTTTTCTTTGCTCCTTCTTCTTTGTGGCGAAGGCCGCTGTCGCTGCCGTCTATGTTCTGCCCCACTTTTCAGCCTATCGGTATCTGACCCATACATTGACCTGTTGGGGTTTTTGGAGGACTGCACGCAAACACGTTCGTGTAGGCTGAAATCAAATGTCAACAAATTCCTGGAGGGAGATTGCAGAAACTATCAAAATGAACATGAAGAGCGTACAAAGAACTGCGAAACTTGATGGATAAAAATGTTTGTCTGACCACAACAAAGAGTGGGGACTCACTAGAGAAAAATACCTAGCATTTTATTTGTTTCCATCATGGGTGGCATAGCAAATATGACCAATTCAGTTCAGTTCAACTCTATTAGTCCTGGGCTGACTTCCTGAGAGTCAATGGACAATATGGAACATCCAAAGAGCTTTGATGGTAATAACAAATTCTGATTTTCAAGCGTGTTACAATTATATATCTGTGTATATTTGCACATGTTTTAATAAATCACTGCACCATGTATTTTCCCAGCAAAATATACAAAATATAAAGAAATGGGGAGCGGCTCAGTATTGTATGTTCTGGTGGGAGCAGTACTACTACCAGTGTGTACTTGGGTGGTGATAATTAGTGGACACTGAAGCACAAGTAATACCGTTCACATTATATATAGTCATCTTATTCACTGTTAATATTAAATACTATTTAAAACAGCTTAAATATTTTGCACCCACCATAAAAAACTTTTGTGATGCTACATTTATAAAAGGTTTATAAGCGGCCATTAAATATTTATTAATGCATAATACATCATTTACTAATATTTTACAGGTCAGGTAAAAGCCTTTAATTAATGCAACTATTTCAGTTGCCATGCTGTGGAAAATCTGATACAGTGTGACACTTTCTCATACTTTTGGACTTTATGATTCAACACTTGCCTGCTCCACCGACAAAGGCCAGCAAGAATAGCAAGAATAACAAATGTCAGACAGGTAACTCCTCTGCTCTCCTCTGCAATCCACACATATGCTCCAGCAGACATCCTTATTTTGCATTTGAGGGGTTTATTCTTTTTCTCTTTTTTTTTTTTTAGTTCAGAATAACTAAAAGGTCCAGCACTCCTCTCCTGTCACTGCCCTGGTCTTAATCAGCGTGCCTCCCGCGGCTTTACTGAGAAATCGGGCTGCCTAGGCAGGCGATGATTGGATGCTGCCATTTTGTGGTTCTGCAGTGTTGTCTGAAAGACCTCAGGCATGACGGCTTCTCACAATCCTGGAGGCAATGCCGGAAAAGCGAGCAGCGGTGAGAAAGTATTGACAGGCAGCTAAATCTTTACCAAGTTCAGTTATTTTAAAGAAAGCTTGTTCACAAAAAAAAAAAAGTGTTCCTGGCAGCAGTGAAATAAAATAGCACTGGAAACGGATGTATGCATCCAAGTCGATGAAAGAAAGAAGGCTGTTTGAGATGCAAGTGAACTCCCAGTAAGACATCAACCTGTTCATTTTGTCCCAAGCATATATTAGAAGTCCACAGCTGCCCCCACAGGCCATGAAATGAAAATGTGGGTTCAACCAGTTAAAGCTTGCCTTTTTTTTCCCCCTTAAGTTATTTCTCTCTTCATTGACTCTCTCCAGCTTTCATAGCCAGAAGTGCCTCCTTTTTGGATGGAGTTATTCATAAGACCAGGACCTCTTCGATTATTCTCCAAGAAAATGCAAGCGTGGCCGTTAATCCGGCCTCAGACCAAGATTAACTCCGCCGCAGCCTCCGACTCTCCCTTTTGTTTGTTTGTCTATTTCACACATGCCCCCTTTGCTTATCTCCTGGAATGGTAAATGCCATTTGTTTTGTTCAAAGTAATTCAGGGTGTATTGGAGTGTGATTGTGTTGCTGAGAAGGGCTGCCAGGGCACAGATAAGAATGTCAGTACTACATCCTCTCAAATAATGCTGGAGCCCAAGACCCTTATGTACCCCTATATTGTGCACACAATGAAGAATACGGCTGTCATATAAATGCATCAGCCATACAGTAAAACTGGAGGTTATGACTGGATACTTGGATATTGGAGATCTGTGTCCTTCCTGCAAGGGTGTCTTCAGCCAGTGTATCAAGTTTTATAGGCTCAAGGCAGAATAATAACTTTCTTCTTCTACTTCTTATTTGTTTTGGAGAGCAGGGCGTCTACATCATTTATAGCGTTTGCTTTTCCAGGTGAGTTTTGTTTTTAGAGGATGTAAATAGTGATTTATTGAAATGAGAGGCAAAGTTTTAATACTCACTGTTTAAAAAAAACAAAAAACTGTTGGGCTAAGTCAGTGGTTCTCAAACTGCGGGACTGGACCCACTGATGGGACTTCCAGCAGGGTCAGAGGAAAACAATAGACTGGACTGGGCTAAGAGCGCTGATGCCCTCTACAGGAGGAGCCAAAGTCGTCTCTATTTTCTGAGACTCCTGAGGTCCTTCGACATCTGCTGGACTATGCTCAGAATCTCCTATGAGTCTGTGGTGGCAGGTGCCATCCTCTGTGTTGTTGCATGCTGGGGCAGTAGGCCGAGGGACGCCAAGAGACTCAATAAATTGATCCACAAAGCCAGTGGTGCCGTGGGAGTGGAGCTGGACTCGCTGATGGCAGTGTCAGAGAGGAGAATGGTGTCTAAGCTGCAGGCCATTATGAGCAATGGCTCCCACCCACTCTGCGACACAGTGAGGAGACACAGGAGCACATTCAGTGCAAGACTCATCCCACCAAAATGCACCACAGAGCGCCACAGGAGGTCATTCCTACCTGTGGCCATCAAACTCTATAACTCCTCCCTTAATAGGTGACACTGTGATTCACCAGTGTAGTTTATTATGTGTGCATATACATACAGTATGTTCCAGATTTATTATCACAGCCACTGCTTTAATTGTATTCATAAGAATTTACATATATATACTCAAATTTATCTTTTTGGTTTTTATATTTTTAGTGTGTTTTTTGTTTTAATTTCTTTTAATTTTTAGAGTGTTTTTATTCTTTCTATACAATAAACGGTTGCAGCTGTAACGAGAATTTTTTTTTTAGTAATTTGCAAACAGGGGTGTGGGTTAAATTAGTGCAAGTGATACTATTTGTTTCATTCACATCTCCTTGATGGACCCTTTACACTCTTCACTGGTAACCCAATTCTCATGTATGCGCCCCTCAAATCTTGTTGTTTATGATGACTCAGAATTTAGAGGGAGCTGTCTATGATTCAGAAGGTTGGTGGTTTGATCCCCAGCTCTTGCATCCACATTTTGAAGTGTCCTTGGGCAAAATATTGAACCTCAGGTACCCCCCTGAAGCATCCATCTGAGTTTGCAAGTTAAAAATGTGTGTGTGGATGCAGCTTGCAGAGTAAAAAGTGCTTTGAGTGCTACATGAGAGCAAAACAGCCCTACAAAGTTATCGTCTATTTACCATGGAGTAAATAAGGAGAAGTTAGAACATTAACTAACCTTATGGACTTAGTTAGATTAGTTATATGGCTTAGTCAATATGACAAACACCTGAGCAGCGCAGTGGTGCATTGGTCGCCTCACAGCAAAAAGGTTTAAACCTCTCCAAAGAACCACTTGTGTGGTTAATTGGTGATCCTGAAGTGGGTGTTGGTGTGGCAGTAAATGGTTATCTGTCTCTCTGCGTTAACCTGTTAAAAAAAAATTGATGACAGCGTGTGTCAGCTTGAGAGTGCTTAGCCAAGGGTAAAGGAGTCTTCATGCATCGAATACACAAAATTCACTGACTCACACAGGAACAAATTGGCACCAGATGAATAACGCATCTAGCTGTATGCATCACAGTGCTGCCGCGGGGGTAGAAGGCTAATCCCTTGACCTGCACAGCACCCTGCAGCTGCAACTCTCATCAGACCGTTGGAGCAACATGCAATATATGTGTCATTGAAATGATTTTGTTTTGTTTGAATCAAAGAAGATTTGCATGTTTTTAAACAATAAATTGGATTTACTTATAGTCAAAGAGTAGGACCTTTGGAATTTTCAGCTTTGCGGCTAATGAGATTCTTCAAATTAATAGATCCAGAAGGGCAAACATGCAAATTGTTGTACTTGGAATTTACTTTTTCAGTTACCTGCTGCACTATAACTATTGAAACAAGACAGTGATGGTTTTCTTCTAAAGCAGCTTGGATGATGGTCGCAGAAAAATATTTCCTATCCAGATAATATTTCAGTTGATACAAACAGTCTATTCAAAGGCATGACGACAGACCCGGAGGCAGGGTATACAGTAATTAAGAGAAGACATTCAATATGTCCAATTCCGTCTTTAATATGAAAGAAATACCTTCCAAATGTCTCCAATAAGTCTGTGTTTCTATGAATCTAACAAAAGTGCAAATTCCTCCTTGCAAATACGGCGCATGCGGTGAAAACGAGCCTGCATCGGGCGTCATTCATTTGGCACGTCCCGGCCAGAGGTTTGCTATCACTCTGATGAAAAATGGCCTCATCTGCGCGAAGCCTTATCTTCTTCACTTGTGACCTGCACTCGCTCCCCAAACTCATTTACAGAAACATCCTATCATCTAACCCTCAAACACACACACACGCACACGCACACACGCACACACACACACACCAGAGAGCGACAGAGAGAGACAGATGCTTGTTATAAAAGGCACAGTTATAGTTCAGTGGACAGCTATTGGCCCACTGAAGGTTTACAATTCATTTTCCACACAGAGTGAATTGTCTATAGAGTTACATCATGATACCTGTTCCCTGTTCACTGCAGTAACACCTACAGTACAAAACTTGGCTAATGGTGCACATCCAATACAATTAAATGAGAGTAAATGAACAGACTGCCCCTCTATATCCATTTTGCAGAAATGCCTAAAGGCTTGAATTTGTATCTGACAAAATATAAAAGAGCATATTTTTTTGCCTTGTATTGCCAATCAATGAAACAACTGCTTTTAAGGTTTCCAAGGATTTCCTCAGACCCCCAGGGTTGACCTCTTACAGTGAAATTCTGATAGTTGAAGTCCCAGCAAAGGTAGACCTGGAGGCTTAATATGTCAGTTTTACACAAGGCCATACTGTACAATAACATATATTGTTACAGAAAAGTTATGATAATCACGATTCACTGTTCCTTTCTACAATTTTGCCCATTTTGTATTTATTTTATGCATTTTTGTCTTAGGGGTTTTACATACCTAAGCTGTAATACTGTAGAACTTTTAATTATGAATATTTTTGACAAATTTATTTGAAAGAAAAAACTGATACAGACCCTTTGTTATGACAATCAAAATTTATTAAAGTGCCTCCCTTTTATCTTGAACACCTTTGAGTTGTGTCTCCACTTTCAGTGAAGTCCAGATCTGTTGGCTTAATTGGACATGTGTGGAACGGAACACACCTGTTTAGTTAAGACCACACAGCTGACAGTCATAACAGTGCAAAAAACAAAGGTACTGCATTTACAGCTCAGAGGCAGGATTTAGTTGAGGAACAGATCTGGAAGGCCACAAATAATGTTCTTCTGCTGCTGTGCTTTGATGAGCAGAGAGAAGCTTGGAAAAAACGGGAGTGTTATCTAAGCTGACCAGTCGAGGGATGAAGTGCCTAAAAGAGGTGACCAAGAACCAGATGGTCACTCAGGCTGAGCTCCCGATTCTACAGGGGAAACTTCCAGAAGCACAATAATCACTGCAATGCTCCGCTGATCTGGGCTGTACGGGAGAGCGGTCACACTGAAGCCTCGCCTCAGCGAAAGACACGTGAAACAAGTTTAAAAACACACACACACACACACACACACACACACACACACACACACACACACACACACACACACACACACACA
>JAVDPK010018219.1:0-10752 GCA_034780415.1 Cichlasoma orientale | reverse complement strand
AAAGTCAGCTCCATTGTGTGGAAAAAAGAGCAGATAAAGAAAAACAAAGACACATCTAATACTAGACAAAATGAGGGAAAAAAAATCACAGAATTATGCGGAGCTGCTGAAACAGGCTGCCTGCTCGCGCTGCAATGGGAAGTGGCATTTGGAGGCTTTTGATAATTCAGACCAGTCAGAGACAGGTATTTGACACGGCATGATTGGTTGGTGTATAGTACTTGTGGCAGTACTATTCGGGGGACCGGATGGAAAGCTCTGGTGGACCGGATGTGGCCCACGGGCCGCTAGTTGACTTCACTGTCCTAAACCTAATGTTTATACTGAAATCTTAGTCAGCTGAGAGTGATCATATTCTGCAATCTCCACATCACAGAGTGAAAACAGAGTTTTTAAAAAGTGAGCTTAAAGATGTGCAGCACATGAATAATGCCAGTAAGAAGCTGGAGAGACCAAGAGTGACATCTGAATAGTTTTTGGGGGCTCGTGTTTGTTATAAAAAAGCAGAAGGCAAAAAGACAAGAGCCTCATCCAACACAGGAGACTCTTGGACCCACAAACAGCGTCGACACGGCAGCCTTAACAAGCCCATCGAGTTTCTCAGTTTGGAAGCTGCCAGTCTCAACCCTGAAGATTGATCACTGGTGGGATGATTTCCAGAGTTATAAAAGTCCCACATCTGTGAGTATCTGTTATCCATTGTTCAGTGTTTTGTGTCCCCAAAGCTTTAAATTCACAAAGTTCCTGGATCATCACTGGCCGCCATAAATGCATCTGACTGAATCCTCTATCCTGCAAACTGACAGTCGAATTATCTGCAGGGATGTCATAAATCGTGGAATTTGGATTTGAGTGCTCAGCCATTTTTGTCAAAGCAACAAAGTTCACTGTGGGTGAAGCTGAGGTGAAAGGAGTAAGGAGCCACCAGCTGCTTGCTGGAGGCATCAAATAACCTCTAATTAAGCCTTAACCTGGATAAAGGGGTAAGTTTGAGATTAGTGTCACTTGATTCAACACTAACTCTGCAGCTCAACACAGCGTTTGGACTCTTTTTACCTAACTGATAAAAGCAAGGCAAGCATGCTAATGGTAAACACATAAAAAAGGACATGAATTGTTGTTTTTAAATTTAAACAAGGACCCAGAATTAGTCTAAAACAACCTGTTATGACTTCAAATTTAAGTTCAGCTTAATTCAGCACTGTGTGTCATGTATGAGTTGCCCTTCACTCGTTTTGTCAGTGTGGGCCTCTGAGAAGAAACGTTACACCCCCCACCCCCCACCCCCCTGCACCGGAGGATCTGAGATTGGAATTTCCTGCTGGAATAAAGATTTCAATGATTATGTTTCTGAACAAAGCTGTGAGTTTCCCATATTCTCCCAAGGAGAGTTTTCTTTGAGCTAACCTTGAGTGACAGTTAAAGAAACTGCAAACTGAGGCCTCTCCACAGCTTGTTTGAACTGGAGCGATGCAAGAAGGCCCAGAAGTGCGGTCCTTATTCATCACCCATCCTGCAAAAACTAAAAGATATCAAAATAAGTGTAAAGGATTGCCGTCTAATATTAGTCTGCATACAAGAATGGAAAGCGCATGGCTGTCTCATCATAAGCACATCATATTTCAGCGTATCTCCCCAAATGTCAGTCAAATGTGGTATTATTTTGGCCTTCTGAAACAAAGACTAGGTTTGATGTAGATGTCTACTAAACATTCACTGGAAGGGCATCTGCCAAATCAAACATGCAGAACTACCCGCTGTGGTGACCCCTTGTGACAAGGGGTAACCGTGGTTGGAAAAAGACTTCTGATCCTTTAAAAGTGCATGTGAAAAACATCCCTCAGCCCTGACGTCCATAAACACTTTCCTGATGGGTTTTTGGGCTCAGTCACTAGTTTCAGGTCTTACTGAATGAAACATAAAGTCCATTTTTATAGATTTTGGCCATTCTAAGTGTTAGAAAGGAGGATTATCCCCTGGATGCTCTTTGTGAAGCCATAACAAGACTTCAGTAACCAGTGGGTTACATCACAGTGGCCATACCCATCTTTTATACTGTTTATGATTTGGTATTGACTTTTGAAACAAATGTAATAATTGTTTTTAGACATCTTTCCAACTTCCTGAAAAATACCTACTTAGGTCATTTTTTTTGTTGTTGTTGTAATAACTAGAACTAAAGTAAAGGTGCAGTTAAAGCCCAGAAGAAGCAGCTGGTTGTGGTGGTTGGAGGGGACCCTATCTGGAGGCTGCTGCTACAAATTCTCTGCTGCTGCCTCGGCTCGTGGTGCCCTAACATTCCCAATACTCACAGAAATGTATTTTACTACAAAAGAACCAGCAGGATTATTATTTTTTTAAATGGAACAATATCTGTTGGCTCAGTCCTTTCTATCAAAAACATTGTGAAAATTTCCAGAAGAAAATGTGAACCACACAGAGCTCATAGAGCCCCATTCATACTGGACTCTCAAGCGTGCCCCCTATGGAACAGGAAGTCCACAGACTGGCTGTTTTTGAGTATTTAGAAGTTTGTTGGCATCATCGTTTCTTTCTTTTACTGGCTGAAAATTGTTTCATGTTCTTTCTGTTTCATCTGCAAACTTAAGATGGTGAGCATCCAACTTTTGGACCTTCCAGGTACTCACACTGTAGCGCACTTCATGTAGCTGATGGTGCGAAAACACTTGCACACGGAGAACAAATCATATGCAAGTATCTGCATGATTTGACACACTGTGTCAGCATGCTAATGAGCACAAAACTCAACATCTACTAAGGCTGATGGTGATGTTGCTGTTTGTCTTGAAAAGTTGATTTTTGACCTTTGACTTTCCAACCAAATTTATAGATAAACGGACCTCTTTAAAAGGGTTAACGACCAGACTCAGCCCAAAAATGAACCTCTATGAATGTATGTTGCTTAGTGTGCACAAAAAGCAGCTGCAATATATGTAAAATGCATAATAAAATTATAAAGTCACTTGATTTGTCTACATATAGTTTTGCCATCTCTTCATCTGTTTGTCCTTCTCTGTATCTTTATCGCCTGTCTCTGTCTCTCTCTGTTGCTGATTCATGGCAGAGCTGCAGGCGCTGACATGACAGTCAGTCTGGTAGCACTCAAACACAAGTCCTGCTGGCTGCTCAGCCTGTGTGTGTGCACGCGTGTGTGTGTGTGTGTGTGTGTGTTATCTGTGCTGACTAGTGCTGTCTGCTGTCTTTCACCTCTTTGGGTCACATCCCCAAACAGCCTGGAAACCTCAGCAGCAGCAGGAGGACAAACAGGGTCAGGACAGCTGCAGACAGAAAATAAGAATTTGGTTTATTTAGTTTGCCCTTTTACTGTTTTGTCTGGAAAACTCTTATGATGGAAGCATATTAAAATAGCAGAAACTCACATTTGGGTTTTGTGCAGAATATTAAGAAACCTGGCAATCATTTTTAAAGTGATATGCTCTCATCTTGGGTTTAATTTAGGTAGGAACATGTCACATTATTACTTTAATCTCATTAAAGTTATTGTCTTTTCACAGTTGGAGGCTGGGTGTGTTACCCTGATAGGGAAGCATATTTTCAGTAGAAAAAAAGAAAATAACTGCATGTTTGTAGATATACAAACAGAAAACAGCTACGAAGATGTGGAATATCCACACCAAGACTTCCAAGTCCACGTTACAGTTATTGTTTATGAAGACACATTTTAAACGAATGAACTGTCATCAGGTGATCGCTGATTGGATTCATAGTTTCATTTCCATAGATTTAATCCCTCTTTTGCGCTCCAAACTCGCTGTTTACCTGCATGCAACCAAAGCCTGCTCCACCTTGTAGGACTTTGACTACAATCAGACTACAAATGGAAATCAGAAAAATTCCACTCCAAAAATCTCGACCTTTGACCCTTGTTTCTGGTGTTTAAAACTGGGTCCAAGTAGAAAAAAGCAGGAACTGCCAATCTAAAGTTCCAATCCTTACCTTTAGTCATGAGCTTTGATTAAAGACCCAAAGAAACTGACTAAGCTGACCTTTAACCTGACCAACAGGTCAGGGTTTGGGTTGAACTGGGTTAACGTCCACCCCGTTTTTATAGCATTTCACCCTGTTTGGAGCACAGAATTAGAAAGACGATAACTGTAAGGCCAAAACGAATGTGAGACTTCATTTAAAAGGTCACATCAGTATTGTGGGGTCTTTACCTTACAGCACAAAGCGCCTTGAGGTGACTGTTTGTTGTGAATTGGCGCTATACAAATAAAGTTGAATTGAATTGAATCTTCAACTTTATGAAAATTGGCCTGCTCGGCATTTGGCTAACCCTAGACAGGTCACTCAGAACCTGATGCTCTTATGGGGTTAAAGGTGGTTCTCTACATTCTCCATTAACCTGCTCAGGTCCAGGTCAGGTTCAGGTGTCCTAACTCTAACACTGGACACTTATTTTAGTTTTTATTAAATTGTTCTCCTGAGTCTTGGCAGTCAGGAACCAAATAAACTCATCATTCTAACTGACATAAAAAAAAGTTATTCCTAGTTTTCCCCAAAAAGTTGGTTTTGCCTTCTCTAAAATATAAAGTTTAGGGTTATAGTTAACACCTATGATGAGTCAGACCACAGAGTTTTAAAGCTGGAGGAAGTGGCTTAGACAAAGAAAGACTGGGCTAATTTATTTAGCCTGCTGCCACTAAAATCACTCCCTGTGTAGAAAATAGATGGACACATCCACCATGATGGTACCCAATGGCTGTTGACATTGACTGTTGACTTGAGGTTTTGAACCTGAAGGATGGATCTGACTGATGTTGGACATTTGTGCTCTCACATCCTAGAAAAGTTCAGGGCTGCCATGCGTTTGTTCGGCAGCTTTAAAAACAGTCCCAGGAAGATGTTGTGACTTCTGAGTTCATCAGCCTGGAATACTGCAGTTCTTTTTGAGATTTAGGAAAATCCTGATGTTATTTATTGAGGTTGTGGCAGCATGCTGAACATTATGGGTCCAAACCTGCTAGTCAGCCAAAGTGTGCATTGTTTTATTTTTCATATGCTTCCAGCATCTTACACCATATCCTCTGGCTGCGGTTCTTCTCGCACTTGCAGACATATTAGCATCCAAGTGATACTGGTCCTATTTTTGAGACTTACAGTGTTAGGAAGTGGGGCGAGTGGTGGTGGCCTAAGTTGCAGGTCTATCAGCCAGGTCTTACACCCTGTTTGCACCTTTGTGTCTTGCTCTTTGTTTCCCTTTTTTGAGAAATCATTGATTTGAACTGTGAATTATGCAAATCTACTCTAGTAGAGACCAAGGATAAAAATATGAAGCTGAAAATTTGCAGAACAGGTCACTTTAAAATCAAATTTGGTTTGGAAGCTCATATAATGTTGACTGTATTGGGACTACACGACTTTTTGGTATTTTGAACTACTGCTGCTTTACACATGAATTGTATTAAGACATTCAGTGAGAGATGTCTTGCCCGCCTTTGACAAGGATCACCTTGCATTTGACTGCTTTGCATTCACTGGCCTTACGCTTGTAGGTTATGACCAAATTTAAAAGGATTGACTGACATTTCCTTGATGAGCGCTGAGTTGTAATAGGTACTGAGTGTGTAAAGCTTTATTTCAGGCCAGGGTCTACTTTCCTGTCACTATATGGTGACAAACCTTCAGGACAGTCGTGGTCCCCTTTAGAGGTGATGTGAAAACACTGGCGCAGAGCACAGATAAACTTCGGATCCAACACGCAGCGACACAAACACTATTCACCCCCTCTCTGCTCTGACAAAGCCTCTCTCCCCATCCCTCCACCGCTTGTCCCTCCATAATCCCATTATGTGTAGCAACGACCTGTCAGTGTCAATCAGTGTTCTCGTCATGCCAACCTCCCGCCATGGACTGGCCCCAGCCAATGGGAAGCCTCCCTGCTGATTAGCTGGTGGTGATCTCATTAGGTAGCCCAAGCCACTCTGGGGGAGATACGCTGCAGGGATGGAGAGGTGATGGGAGGGGGATATGCAGAAAGAACAGAAGGATTTTCACGTGATGTAGCACACCTGCTGGCGGCCATGATGGAGGTTCTTATTGTGCAGCAGCAGCAGAATTGAGGATCCAGATTTGAACTGTACTGGTTCTACAAGTAAAACAAAAAAGGGGGTTCAGTTTAATTCAGTTCAATAAAATTTTATTTATATAGCACCAAATCACAACAGTCACCCCAAGGCACTTTATATTGTAAGGTAAAGACCATGTAAAATTTGAGAGAAAACCAAACAATCAAAACAACGTGCTGTGAGCAAGCACTTGGTGACAGTGGGGAGGAAAAACTCCCTTTTAACAGGAAGAAACTTCCAGCGGAACCAGGCTCAGGGAGGGGCAGCCATCTGCCGAGACCAGTTGGAGGACAGGGGAGGGAGACAGGACAAAAGACATGCTGTGGATGAGAGCTACAGCATGAATATTCTATTCTATTCTACAAATGTAGAGTGGTGCATAAACACAGAGAGAGTGAGAAGAGGTGAGTGAAACATGTACAGTATAAATAGAATTGGTCCTAGCACAGAACCCTGTGGAATTCCATAATTAACCTTAGTGCTTGAAGATGGAAATTGGAAACAATTTGGAGTCTATTAGATAAATATGATTCAAACCACTGCACCATAAGCATGTTTATAATCCTATTCATGTTGTGTTCCAGACTCTGTTTAGTGTTTGTGGTATGCTGGGTGATGGGCATCCAGAAGATCAATGTGCCCGCAGGTGTTAAGCCTACAAATCACATGATTTTAGCTGTTTCGACACTAGTTCTGATTCCCCAAAACACCTGCAGGCTTTGGTTGCATCCACAGAGCCACAGTTTATATGAGAAGGTTGGCATAGTTTCAGAACTGAAGCCAATACAGAAGAGAGGAAGATAAAACAGGAGATGTCTCACCTTGCCGTGCCCCTTGGTTTCTTGCTCGTCTCGTCTGGTTTCAAAAACCTAAAATGGTGACGGCCAGCACGAGTTCTTCTTGAGACTGAATAAAGATTGGTGAGTTTCTTCACTTGCTCTCAGGCCATTTAACACCAGCAGGGCTGGACTTGAAAAAGTTGAGATTGCGCTGCCATAAACTGTTCAGGATGTCAATGTTTCCATGTAGATGAAACAGCACTATTTATGGACATAAACATTTGTAGACACAAGTCACCATTACAACACTTCATCCACTCCCTGGGCCTGTTGTCTGTATGTCAATCAAAAGATAAACCAGATCAGCCAGGATTTGCTGATCCAGAAAACATGATCAGCATCTCTGGGACTACTGCTATAATGAACTCTTTATTATGTGCCTTCCTACAGCACGAAAATCAGAATTTAAACATGAAAGAGAGAAACAAAAGTCTGTTACATGGACTGTAAGATAGCAGAGTGCAACACAACATACAGGTCAGTCAGAAAACTCAAAGTGAAGGACAATACAAGACAGATTAAGAGAAATTAAGTATGAAAATAAATTTCCAAAAGCAGAAAGAAGGGAAGAGTGACAAATGTGCATTCACTTTAGCTGCGGCACTCTTAATGATCTTTCCTTTTCTTTCTCTTTGTGATTTTTTCCTTAATATTCAGAGCGAGTAGCAGCAAGCGGAGGACATGAGGTCAAAAATGTAAAATATTCTTCAAACAGGTATGTTCGATTTCTCTGCTGACCTATTAAAAGGTCACAGAGCAATTAATGTTCTCTCCTTTTAAAGCAAATAGAGGAACGAATTCAGAAGAAAAAACATGACTGCTGCACATGCAAAGAAAATATTAATCAGCTGATTTTTGAGGGTGATGGAGGAACGTCTTCTTCCTCTGAGGACTGAAACAACTTTATTCCAGATAAATTAAGTTTATTGTTAATTATTGTTTCCTTTCCTTTTCCTACACATAACCAAGTAGACTTTAGTTCCTAAACCTCACAAGTGAGGCAAAGCCAAAGTAAAAACCCAGTGGAAATAAAACGAAATAAGATGAAAAAACAAAACAAAAATCACAACGTGTAACACGGTCTCCCGACTGATAAACAGCCAATACTACCTTACGGTGAGACCATCGAGAGTATAAAAAATGAAAGTAGCCACCATGACATCATCCACTGGTTTGTGAATTCCCACTCACTGATTAACGATTTATCAATTACAAGTTGTAGGCAATGAGCGTGCCCTGGAAAAGTGGACCTAATGATTTATTCAATATGACCTGAAATGAGGGACTGGGCCCATAAACTATTCAGTAAAGTATTTCCAAAGCTGAGGGCTGAGGCCTGCTTGTCACAACCACAGCTCTCACCCCCTGGTGGACATTAAAATGAAGGCAGGTTTAGGCACTTCAGCATTGGCTTAGTTTGTCAGACTTGGAAGTTACATCCATCTTTGGTACTGTCCACATAAACGATAAAAACATAAAGCATAAACTGTCAGAACTAAAAACACAAAAAACAATTATAACAGAAAAAAATACACAGAATATAAAAAAGACAATATAATTGAAGAAAGATGAAAAATACAAAAGCATCTGATGACTTCATTATTTCATTAGGCTTCACCCTCTTATCAAAATATGGTCACATCTGGTTCAATAAACAAAACAAAACAACAACAAAGAACAAAAAGCGGCAGAAATGAGCTGGGGTGTGGCTGAAATTCTTCATTCGGCTCATTTCCAGCTCCATACTTTCATTCTTGGACTCTACCAGAGAAGCTTTGCATGATTCACGGTTCAAAATTATCCTTCTTTATGTTATTCTGGACTTTGGTCCTCAGTTCATCTGCTGTCTGAAACAAAGTGTTTTAGCTCCTTCCTCTTTAACACAACTTTCTTCTGAGTAAACAGCAACTGGGTGGGGCTTGTGTGTCTGAGATGACCATATAAGGGATATCCCCTCTCTATGACATCATAAAGAGCCAAGAGTAGAAAAAAATCATATAAGTGAGTGTTTGGAGCGGTCTGCAGCCTGAGCTTTTGGCTCACAGGGATTAACCTGTATGTACACTGACCTCATTATTTAAAACTTTGACCACGTTTAATGTAAGAAAAAACAGAATGAGTGCACTTTCATGGTGAAATAAACCTGCTCCTGATCAGGTTTGACTTTATGGCTACATCGCTGTCATAACCATTGAAAAAAACTGCTTTGAAGGATTTGGGATCTCGCCAAATCATCAAAAGCTTGATTGTTAATCCACGCACACACACAAAAAAAATACATATCCATGTTTGTTTGCTCTGAAAACAATTGTAGGACATATCTGTATTATAGTAGGGTCTTAACCTTACAATGTAAAGCACCTTGAGGCGACTGATGTTGTGATTTGCCGCTATATAAATAAACCTGAATTGAACTGGTTGGTGTTCACCTCACCTGTGATGACACCAGCTGGCAGAAAAACGTTGTTGTTCTGAGCAGCGTAAGGAGTCTGTTAGCTCGCCAACAGTCAGCTGTACACTCAGGCTAAAGGCTAATCTGATGGCAGTAAACAGGGCCTGAAACTCGGCCACTGGTTGGAGGGCAGATTTAAAAGTCAAACCAGGACAGTACGCTAAGCCCGGGCAGTAGTTGTACAACACAGTAACTGAAACAAAAAAACATGCACAGGTACTGCTCAGCAGAAATAACACACACAAGGACAGTGTTTGGGAGTATTCACTGAAGTAAAAAGATAATTTTTTTTTTTGAGTATCGACCCAAATGAAAGCTGCAGATAGGACAAGATCTGGAACTCTGTAGGAAATAAATGGGTTAAAACATGAACTCATGTCCCAAGAGTTATTTTAGGTGACTTCAAACTTGAGATGGGAAAGTATTTTTGTATTATTCTGTTATACCAACTGACAGACATCTTTACTTAAACTGAAACTGTACCGTCACTGAGCTTGTCAGGATAAAGAAAGACAATCCAAACATTTTCAGACAGGAGGTTGTTTATGGTTCAGGATATATAGACCACTTCCATATTTAGATAACAACAACAAACAGTGAGAGAAACAGACAAATATGTGTTTAAATATGGCCTAAATCTTTAATAATCCCACTGACTGTGGACCTATTCTACTGCTCTTTGTTCTTGGACTCTACCAGAGTAGCTTTGCATAATTCTCAGGTCAAAGTAGTCAAAGCCTGCACCTAACCTTAGATGGGTCACCGATGAACTGGTGGACATGAAGGGGTTAAAGAGAAAAAAACATATTTGGGTTCACATCATCCCAGCTGTATGGTCTAACACCAGCAATCCACCTCCAGATTCCTCATCCATGGCCCACATTTCTTTGAATTAATAAGCCAGTTTAAACTGATTTTCACTCAGATTTCAGGTCCCCAGCACCCCAAAGCCGCCTCCTGTGGATCACTTTAGCTCACAGTAAATAAGCACCACTGGCAGCTTGGAAACAAAACTGTGGTCATCAATTAGACCATAGGTTACCAACCTTTTTAAAAGTCGTCTGCATCATCTGCCGAGGTCTGCTTTGAGCTTTATTTGTGTTGCATCCACCAAAAGAATAGAAATCTAAATCTATTAGAAAGTATTTCTATCGCACTCTCTCCTAAAAACCGTGACAGACAGAGACCGGCTCCCTGCTTCAGATTTATTCTACACTGTTGCTCCAGCTCCTAGTGAGATCTGTCCCAGAGAGGCAGACCTACTGCTGAGCGTACAGCGCGCACACACACACACACACACACACACACACACACACACACACACACACACACACACACACACACACACACA
>JAVDPK010018218.1:0-10758 GCA_034780415.1 Cichlasoma orientale | reverse complement strand
CCAAGTCAGTGCGGACATAAGGGACAGAAAGTAGCAACTGATTCTGAGAACGAAGTAAGTAAGGAATATCGCTTCTCTTTCACTTTGTTATAATACCACTAACAGTTGACAGCGGCATCCTATCACGGTACCATGCTGGAATTCACTGAGCCCCTGAGAGCGACCCATTCTTTCACAAATGTTTGTAGAAGCAGTCTGCATGCCTAGGTGCTCGATTTTATACACCTGTGGCCGTGGAAGTGATTGGAACACCTGAATTCATGGGTGGGTGAGTCAGTACTTTTGGCAATATAGTGTACCATTCAGTAAGTATTATGTCTTTACCCTAAATATCCACACTCTGGCTTTTTTTCTTTTACACAAGGCCTAAACTTGACACTGCTTATTTAGTATGCACCTGTGCATCACTAATAGTAGAAAATTCCTTGTTTTCTTTTCAGCAAAAACAATGCTAAACCACATTTTGCACATATTACAACAACATCACTTTGTTTTAAAAGCGTGTGAGTGCTAGACAGACCTGGAGCATTTGGAGCACTTTGAAACAAAACACAAGGGACAAACTGTTATACAGTGCTGCGAAAAAGTATTTGACCTGTTCCTGCTTTAAAAAAAATTTTTTTTTGCATATTTCTCATATTTGCATATCCTCAAAGTAACTTTAATATTAGATAAAGATAAATGCAAAATGCAGTTTTAAAATGATGATTTCATTTATTAAGGGGGAAAAAAGCTACCCAAACCTGCCTGGGTAAAAAAATAATTGCCCCCTTGTTAAATCACGAATTAACTGTGATTAACCACATTTTTTGGAATGCTGCGCTAAATTTCACAAGCCACACACGGATCTGATTACTGTCATACCTGTTGAATCAAGAAATCACTTAAATAGAACCATTCTGACAAAGTGAAGCAGGCTAAATGATCTCAAAGAGCAACACATCATGCTACGATATAAAGAAACTCAAGAACAGATGAGAAACAAAATCATTGACATCTATTATTCTGGAAAAGGTTACAAAATCATTTCTTTTCTTTTCTTTTCTTTTCTTTTTTAAAGCCTGTCATGTCTGGCAGTTTTTGCAAGCAGAATTGTGATCTGAGTGCACTGTTGTGCCAAACATATTTGTTCTCCCAAGATGAGCTCTATAGATTCTCTATAGGCTTTTCTTGTTAATGTTTGTCATTTTATTTTATTTATTTATTTGAGTACATGTTGTAGTAATTCCAGAGTTGGCAGGCTGAGAAAGAAAAAAGAGAGAAAGGGGAGAAGACAGAAAATAGGGGACAGAGCACGTCAAACTAACCAAAACAAATCAACTGCTGCAACTACAAAACACAAAAGAAAAAAGAAAAAAGACGACGTAGCAAAAAAACCCCAAAACAAACAATACCTGGAAAAATAATTTTAGGAGCGACCAACGAGAAGCAGCAGGGAGGCAAGTTACAAAACCATTTCTAAGGCTTTGGGACTTCTGTGAACCACAGTGAGAGCCATTATCCACAAATGGAGAAATCTTGGAACAGTGGTGAACCTTCCCAAGAGTGACCGGCCTACCCAAATTACTCCAAGAGTGTATCGAGGACTCATCCAGGATGTCACAAAAGAACCCAGAACATCTAAAGAACTGCAGGCCTCACTTGCCTTAGTTAAGACCAGAGTTCATAATTCAGCATTTCATAAAAAGAACATCATCCCAACAGTCAAACATGGTGGTGTAGGGTGATGGTCTGGGGCTGCTTTGCTGCTTCAGGACCTGAACGACTTGCTGTAACTGATGGAACCATGAATTCTGCTCTCTACCAGAAAATCCTGAAGGAGAATGTCCAGATATCAGTTTGTGCCCTGAAGCTCAAGCTCACTTGGGTTATGCAACAGGACAGTGATCCAAAACACACCAGCAAATCCACCTCTGACAGGGTAAAAAAACAAACCAAAATGAAGGTTTTGGAGTGTCCTAGTCAAAGTCCAGAGTTTAATCTGATTGATGTTTTGGCCTGACCTTATACAGGACATTTATGCACAAAAACCCTCCAATATGGCTGAATTGAAACAATTCTGCAAAGATGAGTGGGCCAAAATTCCTCCACAGCGATGTGAAAGACTTATTGCCAGTTATCACAAAGACTTGATTGCAGTTCCTGCTGCCAAGGGTGACACAACCAGTTATTAGTTTTAGGGGGCAATTACGTTTTCACAGCACTGTATATTAAACAGAAATGAGAAAATAAGAAAATAGATGTACACAAAACAGCAACTCAGGACTTAATTTTATTTAAATTCTTTTCTTTTTTTTTCTTACCTTTCTGTCTGCGTGTCCAAATCAAATTCTAATGACTGTATCAGGGCATGACGAGCACTAGCATGCACACAACACAGAGCAGATACTTTGTATTGAATTAACTCTAAGAGTGACAGAGCCCAAAGAGAAACAGAATCTCACAAACAGACTCATTTTGCAGATGTGGATCTCACACAGCTCACACGCCCCTGAAGAGAAGAAGATGAATCTGCTTTGTGAAGACACCCGTTAGATGCTCACTCCTCTTGTGTCCTTTTGCCAATACCACAAATACAGCCAACACAAAACAGCCGACTGCTGGACTGTTTAAATAATAATGGATGGGTGTGTATGAGGGGGTGCCCACCCTTTTTGTTTACACTCGCACAACTCACTGTGCAGAATCTGGGCTGACTTGATAGACTGATTAAATCTATGAGAAACTGTTAAAGCGTCTTTGCTTTAAGTGAAGGTGGGAAAATAGTGCTAAAAAATTCTTCAAACCAATGACTGTGAGGCTGTTGCTCCTCACTGTGCTTCTTTTAAAGGTACAGTACACTGGCCAAAAGCAGTGCTTGTCAGCGTCCATCACCAAGAAACCAGCAGCAATAATATTGTACAGTATTTTATACACACTGACCTATAAAATGACCAAACAGCCTGTCACGTCACTTTCAATATCTGCCATCATATCGTAGGCTTTCCGGTCTGTTTTTAGAGGCGTTAATTGAAACCATGTCCTGTTATTATTTCTAAGTAGCATTGTATAATTTTTCACCTTCCTAATGCACTCGTCTGTCACTGCTGCCAACATTAGCCTGGAAAAAAAAAGTGTACTATTCGTTTCATTTTTGACTTCTTGGTGGATAGCTGAATGAAAACATGTTTTCTATTCTTCTTCCCGCTAGACAGTCATGCTGGGTGACGTGCTGAGATTTGTCTAACAGTAAGGGACTGTGATGGGGACCCGATGTCTTGCTCAAATGAATCAATAAAGGGTAATGAAAGCAACAAACAGGTCTGATGAATCCCATCTACATTAATCACTCTAGCCTGGCTTTTATTTCCACAATCATGAACATGCTTCAGTTTCTATATTAATCTCTTTCTGAGACTTTGAATTTCACTCACTGGCTTCCTCTTTTATTTGCTGCATATATTTCACCTGGTTGTGGACATAAAGAAGTTAAAACAACAAAAATCTCTGGATTGTATGCGCTCTATTTGTGCCGTCCTGGGTCAGTGTTAAAAATTAGTCAGCTGACTGCAGATTCATTAGAGTCTTATAGCCTCAGGACTTGCAACTTCACCTTCTGTTAGCTTTAGATGGCAACGAGGCTGTTTGACTGCTAAAGAGAGACAGCGGGTCATAAATCTGGAAAGTCTGTATTGTGATGCTTTATCACATAGCAGCTGCTTCCTTACATTTTGAAGCAAGATAATTATAGTTAACTAGAACTGAACTAAAAACTAAAATGGATGTGAAAAAGCATTTTAGTTCAATAAAATAAAAATACAAACTAGACATTTTAAAAAAATAATTGAAACAGTTTTGTGAGGTTGGAAAACTAAACTAAAATAATGTTACAGATAATCACATTTCACACAATCAGAGTTAAATTTTGGACTTTATTTACTTTTGTCTCATTAATCGTTTTCAGGAATAGAATTTGTGAAGATTTTGTAATATTATTTTTCACAATATTATTTTTCTTATTAATTCTTCCAAACCCAAAATGCAAACCATTGCTGGTCCTTCCAGCAAAGATACTACTAAATGCTCTGTAAAATGTAAATAAAAGCAGAATGCAATGATGTGGAAATCTCAAAGGGCCTTAAAAAAGGTATGATTCTGTCATGGAAATCATCTAAAAGTTGAGCAGCTGCTCTCCTCAGTTCCCAGACTATTCTTAAAAGGAGAGGAGATGGTACACAGTGGTAAATGTGGTCCTGTCCCAAATTATTTGAGACATGCTGCTGTCATATTATTCAAAATTAGGTCATCTTTTTCTTAAAATGGTACGTTTTCTCATTGTAAACATCTCATATGTTTTCTGTGTCCTATTGTGAATAAAATATGGGGTTATGATATTTGCCCAGACTCCCCTTTCCCTGGCCAGGTCCTTTTCCTCCTCTTCCAAAGGGGAGGGACCAGGAGGCATCCTGGTCAGATGCACGAACCACCTCAACTGGCTCCTTTCAAATAAACCAAGACAGCTGAGTCCCCACAGTCTGACTGTTTAAACATATTTTAACTTAAACCCTAAACCTGATTGTATTTTGAGCTCTAAAACCAGGTTGTAACATCACACACCTCTGAAAGAAATGTCAAAACAAGGCTTCTAATAATACACAGTAATGGCTTCAAATAAATATGTCCACACAAATGTAGGAAGACATACGACACACACACACGACTCTGACATAAGCTTACAGATGTACTGTAGTGACAGCCATTGAATAGCAACTGGGTTCAGCAATTATAGCTCCTATTTGTATCTTCCCTCCACTGACACATAAATTGGATACTTGACATCTGCATCAGTTTCCAATAAGAGAGGAGCCATATGAGCTTGGAGAGCGGTTGGGGGGTTGTTGGAGTGCTGCAGAGCCACAGTCACACTACATTTTGGTTTTAGTTTGATTATTCTACATATTTGCTACTATTTGTGCTTCATTTGTATGTGTGATCTTTTCGACCTTTGTCATCTTTTCATCCTCTGTCTTGCCAGTGAGAGGGTTTTACTAGACTGATCCTTTCCTCTGCAGCACAAGGGTCTAACAAAAAAAACCAAAAAACAAAGGCAAGACAAAACTTAACCTAAGCAAAGATTAAAGCAAAGGACCATCCAAGTGAAATCAATTTCAAGCTTATCTTAAATCTAACCAAGGTTGCTGCCTGACCTGGCAATTCTGCTGTGGCTAAATCGTCTCAGCTGGCAACTTTATTGACTGTAGACAAGCAAAAAAAGAAAGTAGGTTTTCCGCAGATTTCAGCAGCACACGTATTATACCCATATGACCCTTAGGCTGTATACTGTGGAGTCAGCAACCTGCTCAACTACCTCTTAGATACAATAAAGGTGCTCATGTGTGTGCTTGTGTCCCTCTAGATGTGTACCTCTTCAGAGATGGCACCGCTGCATACAGACCTTTTCTTCAGAAATCCAATATTGAAGGGAAAAGAGCAGAGAGAGAGAAAGAGAGAGAGAGAGATGCTGTTTACAGTTTCCAGGTGTGATCATGAAGTGTGACCAGGGGGATCAAACTGGATTGGGGGGGGGGCAAAAGAGAAAAAGAGAGGGAAAGGTATGATAGAGGATGACAGATCAGCAAAGTCGGTTGTAAACAAGAAACACAGGACTGTTGCAGTCTGTTAGACGGACAGAGGAGGCAACGTTAGAGAACGCTTCATGCTGTAGTCAGAGATCAATAAGCATTAATTCTTCATTGCAAACACATACATGTATATTGTGTTGAAATGTGATTATTGGATAGCTACAGTGGATGCTTTGATTAAAAAATTTAGTTCATGAGGAAGTTTTGGCCTCATGAAGTAGGATCAGGAAGCTGGTCTGATAGATAGAAAATTAGATTAGGAATTGCTTGACACACATACATGGCACGCTTGCTGCAACTCTTTGTCTACTTTAAATTTCATTCCCGCAGCATGCTGCAATCAGACTCTTGTGCATCAAAGCGCCAGCAGTTTGATCTGTTTCCTGTAGTTGGTCGTTGCCCTCCATCTCACCCATTATCCTCCACAGGACATTCCTTTAGGATTTATACCTGCCATTTCAGCTCTGTGGTCGATATTTATGAACTACATTACTGCATTACAGAATGTGTAGCTGCCGTGCAGTTGAGTCAGGGGAACCATCGATCCTCTCCTCTGAGCTGCTGAGCCTCTGAGATGAGGGACGAACACAGAGATGTGGTCTAAACACTTTAGAGGGTTTTCAACTTGGCTCAGGGGTTGCTCTGTAATGTGCCGGCCAGAGAAATAAATATCTCTTCAAGTCTTCTACCCGCTGACAGATTTGAATGTCTACTGCTGCTCACTAGTGGATGAAGTGAGATACTGCAGCGCTCAGTGTCTCCCCCGGCAACAGTAGAGACGCTAGAGTGTGATGTTAAAATCTGTTTGTCATGGAAAAAACAAACAAACAAACAAAAAAAGCTAAACAAAATGTAATCCTCATCCTCTACATTAGATTGCAACAGTATGCACCAAATATCTTTACTCTGGTAAGAGTCAAAATAACAAAAGGCTGAGATGATTGATTTGGATACTTGCCTTGAGGCCAGTGAGAAGGATTATGAAGGATATTAGGGTATTAATTAAAAAAGTTCTTCACACATTTCAAACTGTTCAAGCATCACTTGCAGCCATGATCATCTGTGACAGCAAAAAGAGACACAGAAAACAGTTTGGATTTCATCTTAGGACAAAGATGAGTGGGCCAGATAATGAGTAAGCTTTGCGTGGCTCACTTTAACCCCTCAGGCTGCAGCTGCTTAACTGAAAATAACACTGCTGGTCATTCAGAGAGCAAGACGGAAAGAGGCAATAAAACATGAAGTTTAATGCGAGCGATGCATTGAGTGCAAAATGTTTTCGATTTATATGTTTTGCGAGAGAACGGAGAACGTGAGGGAGGGACGGAGAGTCTGTGGGAAAAGCACGGCAGAGAGAAATGGCAGTTTAATTAACAGCAAAGGGCTTTGATCAGATAACTGTGATTTGAGCAGTGAAGGGACTTTAATTAGTTGCTGTTGGCTGGAACAGACCACAGCATGGCCTCGCAGACTGCCTATAGTGGACAATGCATGAATGAGAAATAAGAAATGGACTCTGTGGCGTTAATGGGTTTGGAGAAGGAGGGTGGAGGAGGAGGAGCGAGAGCAGTGGTGAAGGGGAGGGTTGGGGTTTGAGGGCGTGCATGCTTGGAGGGCTGAGTGGGGTCACCAAGTGTAGCGTGGCTGGCAGATCAGGAAAAGCTGTGGGAGGAAAGGGGATGCTAAGAGCTTTTAAAACGGGAATATCGGAGGGTGGTGATGGCGGAGTGGTGGAATTAGAGCATAAGGAAGATGGGGATATTGGGGAAGAAGGCTTTTTAGATTAGGTCAAAGAGCAAGGACAGAAAGAGGAAATTTGACGTTTTTTTTCCATAAATCATATCTCTGTGATTAGAACTGAAATCCCACTTAACTCTTTTTTCAAAAAGGTGATAATAAAAAAGGTTTTGGTTAAATGTTAAACAGATATTAATGATTATAACTTATCGTAATTAATCTCTGTATTGTATATTTGTAATATTGTGTTATAGTAATTACAGTTATATTGTTTTTATGTAAGCACCAAGTACCGCAGCAATGTCCTATTGTTGTGAACCTCTTCACACATATGGCAATAAAACTTTCTGATTCTGATTCTGAAGGTTACACAAACATAAGGCTGGTAGTGTAGAGCCTTTTTTTTTATTTGATCAGAAAACATCTGTCTGCTGCTGCCTGTAACAATGCTGAGCAGAGCTGTGAGCGTGAACAAAAACAAAACAATCAAGTTTTAGGGTGAAAAACTAAAACACTGAGCTGCACAATGCTTAAAGCTCAAGTAAACTGAACCGGGATCAAATCGGCACCATGTATTTACTAGTGCTGCTTCAAATATGCTTACTGTATGATTGAAAAGAGGTCAGCTGTAATCCAAGTTGATCCTAAATTTGCCACAGACACAACTCGATCAATAATACACGCTAAGGATCAGACTTGCAGTAACGTCAGACTACAGGTTGTTCATACGCAGACGTCAGCGTGACTGACAAGTAATGAGATGAGACAGCTGCTAGCTGACGGGAAAAGACAAGAACTTACAATACACTTAATTAGGCATGGAAAGCCTAAACCTACTTGTGCTCTGCTTTTCTATTTTATGTCCCTCAGATTTTATCTCTCCTAATAGATCTTCCATATCTTGAGATGCCTTTTATATTTAAATTTAAATTGCTCTATTTATATCAGGCATTTTGGCTTGTTTTAGCAGGAAAATTGTGGAACTAATTACTTTGATAGCTCTGCTCCAGCAATTAATGCAGGAGTAATAGTATTAGTCCCACCTGTGTTTGGCAAATTAAACAGTCAACTGTGAAAAGGGTATAAGGGAAAACCTTACGTTATGACTAATGGGGTGAAATATCCAAAAATTAAGCTGGAGGGAGGAAAGAAGCAAAAAAAAAAAAAAAGAAAAAAAAAAAAAGAGGTTAAGCAAGAAGAAGCCACAGAGGAGTGTAGCAAGCAACAAAAATAGAGAAATACAGTCAGCCTAGGAGAAAGAAAACGTGTATAAGGTTGATGTGGATGAGCCAGGACAGTCCTGTCTGGCACACACTGTAACTACTCTTGCCCTTTTCCTTTCGGCTGAATGCAAATGCTTGGACTTCACCACACTCGCAGGCTCGCAGTAGGTACTCCACGTATTTGCAAAGACACTTGCTTTTTTTTTTTCACTGTTGTTCCGTAAGTTTACTGGTGCATTAAATTTTATTTTATTCTGGTATAATCACATTATTTTTTCCTGTCCATGGTAAGAAGACATACATATGTTCTTTTATTTTGCTGGTGGCTCATGTAAAAGGAAAACTTCTTTTTGATTATAGTGTTCTATATATATCTTATGTCTCAATATTTACAGGCCTACTCTTAGGAATCAGTCAGAAAAGTAATGGTGAGTACATAAAGTTTCTTCTCGTTATGCTTTTCATTACCTGATGGGTGACAGTGAACATCTCACTGACAAAATCCATGAGAGCTCAGCCTTAACTCTGATTTAATTCAGTGTTTTTTTGTTTGTTTTTTGCCTTTCACAAACAGGTGAGTCACAAAGTGATAAAAAGTGGTATAAAGAGAATGTTTCTCATTTGGTGGAGAGTAAACAGTGGCTGGGATGTCACCTCAGTTTGAGACGGTTCGTAGACATCAGCTGACTGATTGTGACACTACGGAGCAATGCCCCCGTCTCGTGCACCTGACTAATTCCTGTCTCCCTGCAGATGCTCTGTGACTATGAACTGATTCCATTTTACTTCCCTTTTCTTCATCTGACTTTCTTGCTCTGCTGGGTTTATGTGGGTGTGTTACAATCTGCTGTGTCTCGCATCAGTATTTATACAGTATGGGCACTAACCCAAGTATTAACCTGCACTCACTGAATAACAAATGTAGCAAAAAATACTTTTATGCACACGAGCCCTTTGAAATGTCCACTGAATTAAGATATTTTAAAAATTTGCATCAAGTGGTGTGATGGATTCTGTGTATGCTGACTATATAATACCTCTTAAAATGTGTGATAAAGCTTATTGTCTTCCTTATAAATTAAACACACTTCATGGATTGTTTGGATGTTTGAATATCATTTGTTGGAAATGAAATTTTTATAGTTCCCACAGTAACATTATCACTGTTCTTACAACACTGTAAAGTTTCTTGACTATGCTTGTTGACATGAGGTTACAAAATATTAAACTCTTTTGTTCTTTTGTCTTTTAATATTTAGTTTTCCTTATGATACCAGAAGTTCATCAATCAACATTTACATCAAATGCTTCTAATCAAATGTGATTTCAGAAGAGATCATTACTTAAAACCTACATTGTTTATTCCATCACTTAAAACTTACAGTAACCAGTAAATGAGGTCACAGGTTGGTCACCTATAGTCACGAGCGTTGGGTAGTGACCGAAAGAACGAGATCGCTGATACAAGCGGCGGAAATGAGCTTCCTCCGAAGGGTGGCTGGCCTCTCCTTTAGAGATAGGGTGAAGAGTGCAGTCATCCGAGAGGGGCTCAGAGTAGAGCTGCTACTCCTCCACATCGAAAGGAGCCAGCTGAAGTGGCTTGGGCAGCTGACTAGGATGCCTCCTGGGCGCCTCCTGGGTGAAGTGTTCCGGGCATGTCCTACCAGAAGGAGGCCCCGAGGCAGACCCAGGACAGGCTGGAGAGTTATTTTTCCCGGCTGGCCTGGGAACGCCTCACTGTTCCCCTGGATAAGCTGGAGGAGGTAGCTGTGGAGAGGGAGGTCTGGGTTTCTCTGCTTAGGCTGCTGCCCCTGCGATCCGGCACAGAGAAGTGGAAGAAAATGAATGCATGGATGGATGGAGGTCACAGGTTGGCATTTTTTCTTTAGAAATCAATGCTGGAAAATGGTTGAGTCGCTATTTTCAAGCTGTTGGTTAAATTTTTTTTTTTTAAAAAAGCAGAGGGTTCTGCAACAGGAAAAGAGATGGAAAAATGAGTAATGAAAAATGTAAATCTGAAAAAAGACCAAAAACAACAAGATAGTATGAATGAAAGACAATAAGAAATCCCCTGTTTCTCTCCAATCTCAGGCAGAGAGTGGAGGCTCCCCAGCTTTTCCTTTCATCTTGCCAATTGAGAAGTCTTTTGTTCTCGTCTCTTCTCTTCTGTTCGCTTC
>JAVDPK010018217.1:0-10762 GCA_034780415.1 Cichlasoma orientale | reverse complement strand
GCAAGGGAAGATCGTTCCACAGTTTTGGGGCAGCAACTGAAAAAGCGCGGTCACCTCTGAACTTCCTCTTTGTTTTTTACGGTAATTTTTTTACGGTGTTAGTTACGGTAAATGAGCTGCTTCTTATATAGTGCTTTTCTTTTCAAGCACTCAAAATGTTTTATAGTGCACGTCTCATTCATGTTTTTCTACATCTAAGTGCTTTTAGGTAACAGTCACGCTCCGATGAAGCATCGGGAGCAACTTGGGGTTCAATCTCTTGCCCGAGGATACTTTAGCATGCAGACTGGAGCAGCCAGGGATCAAACCGCCAACCTTCCCATTAGTGGATGATCTGCTCTCCCTCCTGAGCCACAGCCACCCCCCGTTGGCCTGTCCAGATCCTCAGACAGGCTCCCGGGCAGCTCCCCAGCATTTGATCACATTATTGTCCCACAGGGTCACAAAAACATCAGCAGAGCTGCCTCCATTCACCGTCCTTTTCACTGTTCATTTACAACATTCAAAACCCAGAGAACAACAAATCACCAATATACAGTTCAATACGCAAGGTGGCCCCCAGTGTCTGTGACTTGAAGTGCCTCGGCCCTCCTATTGTGCAAAGGGAGTTATTTATTTGAAGTCATTGTGCCCTTCAGCAGTTCATTGTATTCTAAGTTCTCATCTCAACAAGTAGTAGTTCACAACTACCTGTAATGTTGGATCCCCCATCAGCTCTCAAAGGGGAGACCTGAGTGTCAGCCTCCATGAATAACAATAGCGATTCACAGTTGTGGCCGCTGTGTAAGGTTCCTGGAATCCAGCAGTGGGCCTACTGGGCCCTCTGAGAGCTCTTTACGGTCACGAATACACAAACACAACAATAGCAGCCTCTGTTGTTGCTGCTATGATGGGTGTAAAAGTACAATCAGCTCTTTGGAGTTTTCAGAGCTGAATTACAGGCTCATTGGGTATTAATGGTGGCTTGTTTACTGGAACTACACGTTTAATCCAAATGTTTAACATCACAGTCAAAACTAAACAACTTTCAAATCATGTGGTTCCAGATCCATTTAGCAGAAGTTAGACCTGTTCTCACACACACACACACATGTGCATCACATTTGGATATTACAGGAAATGCTCTTCATGTGGCAGCTTCCAGTACGAAGTCTGTGTGACTCCAAACCATTTGCACTGATGTGAGAACACTGCAGGTGATTTTCATCGTGCTCCGTGTTTGATGACACGATTCGACCGGACAGTGAATTTACAGCTGGCAGCAGGTCATATAGTCAGAATGCAGTTTGACAGCAGTGATTTTTATATAATCTCTAACGATTCTCGTTCAAGAATACTGCATTTAAAATGACATCGTTGATGGCACGCTAACACAACAGCTCGTTACTGTGGTGCTGTTTATAGTATTAATAGCACTGAAGAGTGAACATCAGTTTCAGCTTAGAAAGTGCACTCAGAGGATATCAGAGGTTAAATGAATAAAACTTCACTGGGTCTAGTTTTGAGTAACTATTACAGCTAATATTGATTGAATAAGGATTCCGATTCTGTGCAGAGTTCCCTCACCTTGTTTTTTGTGTATTATTAGACTAATAACAGGTAAAAGAATCCATAAACCAGATTAATGGAAATTACACAAGCAAACACAATAGCTTCTTGACAGGAAGTGATGACAGTGACTCGGTGCAACTGAATGCAGTACAGACTGTGTTCTGAGACCTGTGGCTGCTGCTGGAGAAGGGACACTAACATGTGAAAAAGGGTGCAGTCCACTGAAGCTGAGGAGACAGCCACATCACTTCCATACTTAGTTTCCAAAGATTTCACGCTTGCAGACATTTAAAAGAAACTTTTATTAAGTGATGTTTGTCAGTGACATTTGGTGTGTAGAGCCGCACAGCAAAGGCAAAAACAGTTTGAGTGTGCTCGGCCAGAGGAGCTGTGGTTAGAGGTGTGTCCTGCCGTGTTGAGTGCAGCTCGGTCCACGTAAAGGCCAGCACAAACTGACCAGGTCTAACCTATGATTTCAGCAATGGCCACATTCTGAACCTGGCCCGGAGGATGAGGTTCTGATCTATGAGGTTGACCTAGGTGAACTTTAAAGCCAGGATTCGATCATAAAAAAGTGTCTCTGGCCGAGGTCCCGATGTGTGCTTTGAGAACTGTGTAACTTGAAATGAGGAAAGCAAAAAGCCTGGTAAAGCTTTCAGAATACAGATATGGCTGGAGCTTTTCAAAATTCCTCAGATCCACTAATAATTTTGTAATGAAAATATGAAATAGAGTAAAGTAGCTTGGAAGGGTGCATCCAGCAGACTGCTTGATTATGCAGCTGTAGATGAGCTGCATTCACATCCATACAAAGTCTCAATCAGGTACGAAGCAGCACTGAAGGATTCAGCAGAAGTTTCATCAGCTGGATGTAACAGTGATGAAAACAACAGCGTGATACTTCTTCTATCCAGTAATCCAATATTTCTTTACAGTATTAAATTAGAGCCCCCCCCCCAGCAGCAGATACAGCACAGTGTAATCTGACAGGATTATGGCCGCACTTCTTCGAACACATTAAGTGGCAGCATGAACGTATCCAAAATGTAATGTTCTGTTAGACTGTTCAGTAAGAAGTGGAGGACTCACCACATGTCTCTACAGCAACCACAAGAACTTAAGTCTAAAGAGACATAACATCCTCCATCTTTCTCTGACAAAGAGAAGATTTCTCTTCCCTTTCTAGTCTACATTCTTTTTTCCTGATCCAGCTTCATGTGTCCCAACCAGTGTTTTTTACCCTTGGAAAAGAGAAGACATCTCATCACAATTTGTCCAAATCACAGCACAGCCCTTGTGTAATGAGCAGGCCACCACAGCTATGATGATTACAGCATCAGCCGTGGCTCGGAAGCCACAATAATGACTGGTGGGAGCTGGCAGGATGAGCAGGAAGAAACTGAGAGCACAAGACAATATAAATGGAAGGATGATACGCGTGGAAAAAATATAATGTAGGAGATGTTTTGCATCTTGCTGTATTTTCCATACCTTTGTGATAAAAATAGCAAATCCGGTGACATCATTGTTGATGTAGTTAAGGTCAATGCAGGCTGGAAGTGTGAAGTGGAAGGATGGATTCAAAGGGACAGAGAGGAAAGATGAAAGAGAAAAATAAGGGTCCTGCTTTGTGCATTAATGAAAGTACAGAGTTCTTGTTTTCTGATGCTGCCTCAAGTTCAGGGCTCGCTGTGATGGACCTCCAGTTTAATTGACACCAGTAACAGCCACAGCTCAGCGCTCCGTTAGTCTGAGCACACAATCCATCTCTGCTACTGATTGAAACTGAGCTGCAGCATTAAAAGTGCGATATTGTCGGGTGTTTATGTTATAATTAGCTTGAATTGTTCCATGGCACAGTGTTAATAGGAACAGGTTTAGTAAGTGTTTGCCTTCAACGGCCTCAATCAAAATGCTCCATGTGTGTAGTCACGGTTAACATATTTCATATTTAAACACGTGGGGGCCAGATTTCATTTTCCTCAAAAGAGCTTGTTACTGTTTCAAAGTTGTTGCAATTTAAATACATAAAAACAAGGTCAAAGTTGAGATGAGAACCAAGAATTTTAAACTACTCAGGGGAGAAAGAAGAGGAAGAGCTGGTGAGACAGAGGAAAGAAGAGGAACACATGGAGCGTGTGTAACAGATGACGGGAACAGAGGACGAGAATGGGGGGATGGACGGAGGAGAGGCTGGCAGGGCTCCGCAGAGTGGAGACAAACATCACAGAGTGTGGCTGTACAGCAACACAAACACACGACCACACACACACATACGTCTATGCAGCCTTTCCGACTCTACACAAACAGGTCAGCATCAGCTATTTCAGCTATGTATGCTATGCTTAGCCTCTCCGCCCTCTCACAGTCATTGAGACACACACACAAGAACACACTCTGTTCATTCTCTTTTGCACTCATTCATAATTTCACTCTGCTGACACACCAGGGCCATGCTACACATATAATGTGTGGTTGTTTCAGCAGTGCATCAGTGACATCAGCATATGACTTTATAGAATTTATGTTTGTATTAATTCAAGGTCCACTTACAACATGTAGAACTCTCAGCCACATGTCCATGGAGCAGCTCAGCTGTCAAAGCAATGGCTCAGCTGTAATTGTGTGATTTCAATTTAGAATTCTCTTTTCCTGATTGAGATGATTCCATCCATCCATCCCAGCTGGGTGAGAGGCAGGGAACACCCTGGACAGGTCACCAGTCTGTCACAGAGAGACAGACAACCAGTCACAGAATCACCAGGTAACCTAACCCCACTAACTGCACGTCTTTGGACTGTGGGAGGAACCCAGAGGACCCGGTGAGAACATACAAAGGCCCCGGCCCGATGGTGGATTTGAACCCAGGACCTTCCTTCTGTAAGGCAACAGTGCTAACTGCTGTTAAGATGTTGAGATCATGGGTGGTGTCAAACATGCAGTGCTGTGAAAAAGTATTTGCCCCCTAAACCTAGTAACTGCTGTACCAGTAAGAACTGCAATCAAGCATTTACAGTAACTGGCAATAAGTCTTTCACATCACTGTAAGTACATTACACTGTAAGTACATTACACTGTAAGTACATTACACTGTAAGTGCATTACACTGTAAGTACATTACACTGTAAGTACATTACAGTGTAAGTACGCTGTACTTTTCGTGGCACGGGTCGTTCTATGTAGTGGCTGTAAGTACTACAGTACCTGCAAATTAAGTTAAGCCACTACATAATACTACCCACGCCCTGAAAATTACAGCATACTCACAATGCAGGATCAGGGAAACATTGTTGGTTTTTCAGTATTATTGTAGCGTCTTTACAACACAAAGTGCTTTCAGGTGCGATAATGTGTCATCTAACTTTGCAAATGTAGAATATATTGAGCCTTAAAACACTAATGCTTTAAAGTGGTTTCATCATTTGATTTATGATTTTGTATATGCAGATTTTAATTCACTATTGAAATTTGAGCTATAGCGCTCTCCTTATTCCCTGATACAGGGACTTCAAAGTAACTGTAAGTAATAGATTGCAGCTTTGACTTGTTTCCTGAAGGACTTTCTTCAAAAGTCACATTTGTTTTCAGGGGAGACAAACCAGAACACATTGTTACTGTTTGGAAACATGAGCGCAAAAAAATGAATGAATGCATTTTAACAAGTGCTAACCAAAGCATTACACTAAACACTACAGTACACACCCTCGTGCATGAAATTAGGGCAGCATGAAGCAACACTGGCGTCTCCTTCAAAAGAATGTAACAAGGACGAAGAGCAAAGCCAAGCTGCTCAAATCCAAACAGCACACATTCCAGCCTAATGAATGCTAATTAAGAGAGATGCACAACCATCAGTGTTAATCATTAACATAATTTCTGCTACTACCATGTCTGTCTAAGGACATGTCCAGATAAACTTTCTTTGTTTCATCTTGTGTACCATAAATTTTACTGTGTTCAAGCCTCAGCTGACTTCTGGAGAAGCTGCTGAATCAGGTCTCCCTGATGAGGTCTCCCTGATGAGGTCTCCCTGATGAGGTCTCCCTGATGAGGTCTCCCTGATGAGGTCTCCCTCTCAGTCTTTTCAGGAAGAAACAATAATGAATCAGAGCTGCTGATGTTTGCTAACAGCTTTTCTACAGTTTACTTTTGCATTCTATTATTACTGATACAGTGATATTCATTTTCATGTCGTTAGCATCCATTATTCCTGAACTTGTGTTAAACTTTCATCTGCACTGAGATTTTTTTAAAAGCATTTAATAAATTTTAAAAATAAAAATGTATGCATGTGTGTATGCGTTCTTCACTTTAATGAAGAGAGAAATCAACAAAAACAAGTGTAGTTCCAGAAGGAGAAATCATATGAAACCTAGCCCTGAGTGACAGGTGGGGGGGGGGGGGGGGCACAACCCCGTGCACACCCCCCCCCCCCCCCCACAAGCCAGTGCACTCCTAGTGCCAGTCCCAAGTCCGGGCATCCGGCAGAAAATCTCTGCCAAATCAAACATGTGGATCATAAAGAATGGCAGAGGCCTGTGTTAACAACAACCATGTTGTTGTTGCCTCACGTCTGCGTGGCAAACACGGCCAGAAGCTCTGGAGGTGGATTCAAGCTGTTCCACCATGGTGCAGAGGGGAAGAGAAACAGAGCAGGAGTAATCTTGAAGGAGGAGGATGTGAACAGTGTTGTGGAGTCGAAGAGAGCGTCAGACAGGATCATGAGTTTGAAGCTGGAAATCGAAAGGGTGATGTTGAATATCATCAGTGTGTATGCAGCACAGGTTGGATGTCAGAGGAGCCAAACCACCAACATTCTGATTATCACAGTTTTTCTGAATCGCTGAAACACTAAACTCCCTAAACCGAATCCTCACTGACTGAAACTTATTCCACAGATCAAACTCTATTGGCCAAACCGCGAACACTGTTCAGGCACTGAGACACGTTCAGCACAACTCAGTCGCTCTTTTTTGCTAAACCACAAACACATTCTCAGTCACTGAACACACTCCACACTTGTGCTGCAAAACTGTAAGCACTGGCAGCAAAATGTGAACACAACACCAACACAGCACACACATTTGTCCGTTGATGTGAGCAGAGCAGCTGTGCAGGATAAAAGTCAGTTCAGAGTGAGGTGGCACATGTGCCTCCACAATGGACAGACACACACAGAGAGGAAGGAGCAGGAGTTCGTGTGAGAGGTGGCGGATGAGGAGGAAGAGGACGGGGACGACCGAGAACAGTCATCACTGATGAAATCTGAGCAACTATTGTACACCATGGCCTTGTTCATGGGACGACAGTCCAACCCAGTCTGAGCCTCTGTGGCAGCATCATCAGGACCTTCAGAGAAGAGAACAGGTAACTGTTCCATGCTGTACAACATTATCATACAGTATGCTGTACTGTAAGTACTGTAATGTCCATTACACTGATATTTTTACTGGCTGTATATGTTTGTGTCACGGTTAGCCTGTGCGGCTGGCAGGGGGCGGACCCAACTGCAGGACGTGTGAGACTGAACTGACTTTTAGCAGCTTTAATGCTGAAACTTCTTACAGTGTTCCACAATTCAAGGTCGCATATAATCCAAAACATGACACACTTGGAACCCAAAGGGGAAGGCGCACACACACACACACACACACACACACACACAGCAGGTAGGTACCACAGACCAGGACGCAACAATGAACAGAATCAGGGTAATCAGGGAGAGTGGACACAGCAGGGAGCAACAGGTGAATCAGATGAAACAAATAACACAAGGAAAACCAAACACACAGCACAGGAAACACGAGACTGTCAAAATAAAAGAGGAAGTGACCAAAGATGATGCACATGCATACTTAACAGAACACGAGGAATAACGTACAAACTGGGGAACAGACACGAGACACCACAACACGAGGGAGGGACTCAGGGAAGGGAACCTAACACCACACAAGGAATGCTCTTTTCTCCCAACAACAAGAACCACTCACTGTTGACACGTTCCTCCAAAATACAGTTTCTCTGTGAAATCCATCATTGAAGACAATGTCAACTATGATGCTGTCATACTGACTGTGTCCTCCCATGCAACAGACAGCATGAAACAGGAGTACAGAGGACCTTTGAGCACAACTCTGCAAGAGTCAAAGATCTACAACATCAGTGTGTGCACGTGTGGCCTGCACACACTCAGAGCACCGATGCTTCCAGTACAATTCTACACTTATAGGCCTACTCTTACTATTGCCTAGTAGTTGCAGTTGCTACTTTTACAGTACTGTAAACTATATTGTAATGGTCATGAATGTGGAATATATTGTTGTACGTTTACTTTAAGAAGTGTGTCTCTGTATCAGTAAACTACCTTGTATCAGTTTTTTGTAGAGAGTGTTTGAACTGGATTCCATGGAATAGGTCCATGACCAACAGGAGGCAATAGAATACGCCTGTGATGAGCAGAAGATGGTCGTCACCCAGAAGGTATTTAGTGTATCACGGAGACAGTGGTGGAATGAGGAAGCATTGGAAAGTTTCTTTAGAGGATACAGGAGGAGCTGATCTGTCACAGATGTTTAAATGGATATTATCCAGACATGAATATAATAAAATATCTCGTAGGATACAAGAGACGCATATCACAAAGATCAAAGATCTGGCAAAACATCATCTAAGACTTTTAGGAAACTTGGCATACAGTGAAAAAGAAACGTGGTATTATCACACAGATCCTTCCATGAAGTGATTTCTTGTCTTAGATTCTAACTTATAGTAACTCATAGTTTACACCTCAAACTCAGCCCAAGTCTTACTTGATCTGGCAAAATGTCATCAAAGGATTTCTTAGGAACTGGGTTTACAGTGACCCCTCAGCTATGGTGGGGTTATGCTGCAGAGACCCCGCGAGAGGTGAAAATCCGCGAAGTAGCAGCGTTATATTTATTACATATTAATTTTATTATTTATATATATTAAGGCTTTATAAACCCTTCCCACACTCCTATAAACCTTTCCCACTGTCTTTCTACAAGTTGAATGATGAAGATGATGAATTATGTAGCTGTGCAGTATTGATGGGGATGAAGGTGGTGCAGCATCTTCACCCTCGGCCGTATCTTCTATTTCCGCTAAAGGCGTAGGGCGTGACTGATCTCTTCATCCGAGTGATGAACATTGTTACGGGGTGTTACAGAAATACCTATATACCTCAAAATCCCGGATCATAGTGAAAATATATTTTAAAGACATCATGATGCCTGATGAGCGACCAGGAAATGGCAAACCTGGAGAGTCAGCCAGCCTGAGTGGATGGCCACCTGTGGAGGTATGGAGATATATAGAAGAGAGGGCAGTGGACTTTTTGACCAGACTATTTAACACAGTCCTGGAGAGTGGGAGGACGCCTGCGTAATGGGGAAGAAGTGCACAAGAATAAGGGTGATGTTCAGAGCTGTAGTAACTACAGCGGGATAACGTTGATGAGCCATAGTTGACAATCAGAGAGCAGCAGGATAACTTCATGCAGAGAGAGAACACTAGAGACACGATGTTTGCTTTCAGAGTGCTGATAGAGACGCACAGAGAAGGTCAGAAGCAGCAGTGTGTCTTTGGAGATTTAGAGAAAGCATTCGATAAGGTGCCAAAAGAAGAATGTGCTGTAGGTGAGGAGAGAAGTATGTGAGGTAGGAACAACAGACGGGTTTAAGGTGGGGCGGGATTACATCGGGGAGCCCATTCTTATTTGTGGTGATGATGGACAGGTTGAAAAATGAGATCAGGCAGGAGTCTGCATGGACTATAATATCTGCAGACAACATTGTGATGTGTAGTGAGAGTAGGAAGCAGGTGAAGAGAGTCTGGATATGTGGAGGTATGCACTGCAGAGAAGAGGAATATATCTGCGTGAATGAGAGGGAGACAGGTGGCAACGTGAACATGCGAGGAGTAGAGATAGTGAAGGTAGATTCATTTAAATACCTGGGGTCAACCATTCAAAGCAATAGACAGTGCATGGTAAACAGAGTGGACTGGGACTTGTACAACACCTTTCTACTCAATTTAAGCACTCAAAGCACTTTCTGCTACAAGCTTCATCCTCCCAATCACACACAGTCATACAGCACTTTTATCTAACATTCACTCACATGCCCGGAGATGGTTTGGACATGTGCAGAGGAGGAGAGTGGATATACTGGACAAAGGGCATGTGGAAAAGAGAAAGGCCTCAGAGGAGGTTCATGGATGTGATGAACATGAGGACATGTAGAGTGTGACTGAGGAGGACTGAAGATGCTAGGATAGGGTAGGATGGAGGCAGATCATCAGCTGTGGTGACCCCTAAAGGGAGCAGCCAAAAGAAGAAGGAGAGATCATCTGAAGGAACTGATCATGATTTATTGAAATGCACAGAATAATAAACTCTGATGAAGCTATACAGCAAAACGGAGTCCAACAATGGCAGGAAGTAGAACACTGGTGAGGTGAAGCAGGTGGTCACTTGGATGAGGATATCTATCTGGCCAGGATGAGGTGGAGAAGGAGGCAGGTGAGAGTCTGAAAGGCAGCATGAGCAAAGAGCAGTGAGATTTAAAGAATGCAGGGCAGAGGCTGATTGGCTCGCAGAAGGTGGGCAAGAAAATGATCGTGATGATGACAGAATTCAGTCTGACAGTGTGGGACAGCAGACGTGGTGTAAAGAGCAGATCAGCAGCAGTGCAGGCAGATCCAGAGTCAGTACAGAGCTTCCTTATACACACAGGCTTCATCAGTCAGTTTAAAGCTCTACTGAGTCATACAATAGGAAGAAAGTAAAGCAAGGCTAAACAGAGGAACATTTACACAGCATGTCTGACTGGTTAAGTTATAAAATCAATCTTTTCTCAGAGAAGTCTAAAAAAATCACGTGCTGTCTGCCAGCGTCCCCTGAAATGTTCCTTTAAACATTTACCCACACTATAGATCACAGTAAATACACTGCATTTAATATCACTGCTATCATACCAAAAGTTCCTCTATAACAAAGCAGCTGCAGTGACTCCTCTCGTCAGCATTCAGCCACAGGTGAATTGTCCTGCAGTCAGCTGATCTGATCCTATACAGACCTTTGATTTATTGCTGGCTGTCTTTGCCTGAAAGAACCACTCTGTGTGTGTGTGTGTGTGTGTGTGTGTGTGTGTGTGTGTGTGTGTGTGTGTGTGTGTGTGTGTGTGTGTGT
>JAVDPK010018216.1:0-10768 GCA_034780415.1 Cichlasoma orientale | reverse complement strand
GTGTGTGTGTGTGTGTGTGTGTGTGTGTGTGTGTGTGTGTGTGTGTGTCGGGGTCGTCCGTTGGCAGGAAGCAGGAGGCAGCGAGTGATGTGGTCAGACCCTCTGTCACCAGAGACAGAGAGAGAGAGGTCCGATGTCTGTCTCTCTCTCTCTCTCTCTCTCTCTCTCTCTCTCTCTCTCTCTCTGCTCGTCGTCTTCTTCCTGTTGCTTGTTTTCTTTTCCTGATCATCGTTCTTCATTAGAGAAAACACACACACACACACACACACACACACACAAACAGAAGGAAGCTCATTTAGCTCACTGAAGGCCGATACTGATGATTGTCAGACCGGTACTCATATCATGAACACATACTTGGTTTCTTTCGGAGGACAGAAGCATCAAATTCATAAGCCTCAAAAATGGAGAGTATGAATGAAGAATTCCAAAATTAGATATAATAATGAACTTTTTTTCCCATTCTTCCATTTTATTATCCATTTCTAATTTTAAAATATTTTTTCTCACTCTTTCTGCATATCTTTTTTTTTAATTCTATTACCACGTTCTAATACACTTGTAAATTAAGTTTCTATTCTTGTACTTAGACCTATTGAATGTTATCTCATCGACAAAACAACTCTGGATCTCTGGAACTTCAGCAAGAAAACGTGAAAATCCTGAGAGGAACAGAGGCTTTAAAAGGGGAAAAGTGATGGAAAAACTAGAGTTAGAGGTCAGTGTGGAAAATCATTTTTGTAAATACAATGTGGAAATCAAAGGGAACGAGGAGAGAAGGGGGAGAGGGGGGAGGCGAATGAGTAGGAGGTAAATTGAGGGAGTCGGGGGACAATTAGATGGGAATTTCCAGTGTTAGTAAGAGAGCGAGCTTTTGTTATAACAGGCTGAATGAGGGAGAGCCGTGCGTTATTTTATGCATGACACTGAACTGATAGATGAGAAAGAGATATATAGAAAGAAGAAAGAGGAAGTAAGCAGTGAATAGAAGACAGAAAATGTATATAAAGAGAGAACAGAGTGAAAGCAATTATCGCACCTGTAGACTGTATAAAAGATGCAGGCATTGCCATGGTAATATCACCCGTTGGTTTGGGGCACCTCATTTTAAAGGCTCAACTTTAATGTTTTGGCCACGGTTATGTTAATTAATCCCATCATAAACAGTCCAAAAGACACCACAAACGTGGTCGAGAGGCAGCAAAAGGTGAGGCCTAGCAGACACCCACTGGCTACAGCTGCCTGGGTTCAGATACCTGTCAACTATCCATTTTTGTAACTTTAGACAAGTTTTTTTAATGTTGTAAAATTGGGAACTTTAGGATGCGAGTCTTTAGGGACCAACTCTGATTTGGAGCCAGCCTTAAGTGGCTATTAGAGAAACTGGAGCTTTTTTGGCACTTCGTGTTGGCTTAATTTTTTCAGCCCAGGTGGATGCCGCTTGATGGCCTCAAAGTTCCTAAATATCTTATATAGAAATATTGCAAAGAGGCAATTGTTCTAAGAAGTTCTCCTTTGTAATCTACACCGAGTGCCACCGTAGATTCACTCTATCAGCTCTTGTCTGATGACTAAATGTCTGGAAACAAAGACCAATATTTTGGTCCTTCCAGTCAACCCAGAAGGGCAAGGATTTCCTGTTCTGTCATCCACTTATTGTTTAGGAATGTATATTTAATAAAAAGTCAAGTCGCCGTTAAAGAGTAGCTGTTAATTTCAAGATTACAGTTGGGCAAATTCCCTTTGCAACCAGAGTCTCCTCGACTTAGACTGGTTTCTTGGTCTAAACAACGAAAACCAGAAAAGCTTCCAGTGGTAAAAGCTGGCACTTGTCATTTGCAGACCAATTATGCATATTCAGCATATGCTGATATATGTTTATAGAGATTACTGTGTGCCAGCTTAATTTTTTCATTAATCGTAACTGCAAACTTTATTTTATTTGACATAATAATAATCTGTCTTCATAGTCAAATCTCTTGCTGAATTATGCAATGTCTTGACTGGCGAAGGGGCCACAAGGTCCCCTTCTTTTAGAATGGCCAGTGAATAAGTTTTGACACCCCAAAAATAGAAATACAATGAAAATACAATACAGTTCAGCTCACACTTAAATTAAAGCAGCTGTAATTGCTTTTGTTTGTTCTGTTTCTTTTTTTTCTTTATGCTTTGTGTTTCTTCCCTGCAGCACGTGTGCGTGCACATGTGAGCCAATAAGGCAAAATGAATTTTATATTAAAAAACTGAAATTAAGGACTAGAATTAATTAACTTTAAAAGGAGAGAAATTAAAAGAGGGACAAATTGGGAGAAGCGCATGGAGAAGGGAGCGAGAGAGAGCAAGTCATTTGAAAGAGAAGATACAGAGTAACAGAGAAAGGCTGAGAGACAATAAAAGAGAGAGAGTACTTTAAAGTTCTTTTGCAAAAGTAGCAAGAGCAAATCAGTCCTGCCCCCTAGAGGTATACACAGTGTGTGTGTGTGTGTGTGTGTGTGTGTGTGTGTGTGTGTGTGTGTGTGTGTGTGTGTGTGTGTGTGTGTGTGTTTTGCTGAGGAAGAGAGGGACATCCTGTGACAGTGACTCAAAGTTTCCTCCCCCAACACACACACACCCACACACACACACAAATGCACACACTCACGTATACATATGTTGTTGTTGTTTACTCTTTAAATGCTGCGAATGGACAGACTCACAGACGCACGCACACACTCCCAAACACACAAACATAGTTACATTCACACATAATCATAATCACTGCAACAACAACAAAAAAAAGGCTTGGTTTTCAGTGTTGTGTGTACGTCTGTGTCTCCGCGTGCATAGCTTATGGCCTCAGGTGAAAGCGCCTGCTGCTGCTTCCTTCCAAAGAAAAGTTTGTGTGTGTGTGTGTGTGTGTGTGTGTGTGTGTGTGTGTGTGTGTGTGTGTGTGTGTGTGTGTGTGTGTGTGTGGGCGCGTTAGAGGAGGGGAGAATGGGGGGTGGAGCAAAGAGGAGGGGCTAAGGAGTGGCTTGTGTGGAGAGAGAGAGGCTTAGTAGAGAGAAATGTTGATTTTGTCAGACACTTGAAAACAGGACACGAAGTGGAGCACACAGACTCTGGCACATATACACACTTCAGTGCACACACACACACACACGCACATATAATCACACCAGTGTGGATATCAGCACCCGGAGCTGGAAGGACAGAAGGAAAGGAGAACTACTGCACCTGTCCCACACACACACGCTATCCTCGCACACATATAGGGAGAGAGGATCTGACTGGTCGTCCCTATGTGTGGATGGGACCAAAGTTATACAGTAAGTATGGAGCTACTTTTTGACATGCTTTGAATTTTTACACCTTTACTAAAAAACACAGAAGAACAGATACCTGTTTTTTGTGTTTTTAGTTTTTTGGTTTTTTAATAACTTTTTTTTTTTTTACTTGTTTTAGAGAGATTAAAAATAAAACTTTGTGATTACGTTGTTTGTTTTTTTTAAATCCTGAATCCAGTTTAAATGACTTTTAGGCTCATTTTAATCTCATTATTGGCCATTGTTTCTGAACAGTTTTTTACACTTTTAACTAGAAATTTGAGGTCGTCAGCGTGACTTGATTTTTCTGATAAGATACGATTTTTCTTAAAATGCTGCTGATGAGCTGCTGCTGCTGCACCGCAGTGTTTGTATATCAGCTCAGAGATTTAGGCCTTTATTTCTGCATACTTTAACAAATTAATCATTGTTCACAGGAACATATGCTTTTTGTTATAGGTGTAGTGTCCTCACATCACTGAGACTTTTCCACAGAGTCTCAGCGTGACTCCCGATTTCTATTTTTTAGGAGTTCAGAGAATTTAATGTTGACGTTTTTAATTGCAATTTAATTTGAAATCTCTCTGGCTGTATTGCAAACTTAACTTTGATATTTTTCAGTTGCTTTATATGTGCAAACAGCCAATTGTTTCTTGTTTCTTGGTTTCACTATTAGTTTTCGATGTTGCAGCTGTTATGCAAACAAGATTGTGAGTTCTGCTGAAAGCTGAAATATTGTATTTTCATAACCGATCATTTTTAAGCACTCTTAATTTAAATGACTAATTGGGTAGAACCTGTTGACCTGCTGGTGCCTTCTCTGTGGTAAAAAGTCCAGCCGCTGGCTGGGAAAAATCGTGCTTTCCCGCTGGAATTTTCCTGGTTTTGCGAGTCAAATGTTAGATTTTGTGGTTTTACAGGACTTGAATGTAATTTTGGTGATTTGCTTTCATCCAGCCTGGCGAGTCGAGCTGTTACCGTCAGGATGTAGACTATTTATGATTCATGTTTTGGGGACTGCTTTTTCTCGTAAGACTAGAACAGGAAAATCAGGTGTGTCGTTTGCACGGGCTGGAAAAAAAAAACCACTAAAAATTACCACTGATAAGAAGCCGATGTTTGTCTTCTAAAAATATAATTCTTAGTTTTTCAAATAACTCCGCTTCAGTAGGTAGAGGCATCCCGAGTTTATCTGCGTGTGTCACTTCATTCTGTGTGCGCTGCTGTTCAGAGAAAAAGCTGTTGGATATGAGGAAAATATTCTTTCTTGTGGCTTCAGAAGAATTTGCAGACCTGAGTGTGGTCACTGAAGATCTGCTGCTTTCCGCTCCTCTGCGTGGGACAAGCAGCATGTTTGTCCCTTTGTGGATATCTGCCTGTCTGTGTGTGTGTGGGATTGTCTTGGGTGGGATCACGTTTGAAGTTTTGTTTGCGCTGCTGTGGCCCCCCAAATGGAAAAAGTTTTGACGCTCCCTTCCTCATCACTCCCCCGTCCATTACCAACATTACGTACAAACACTCAAGCACACGCACACACACACACACGCTGGGAGTTGGGATGATTTGCCGGTTCCGCTGCAATGCCACTCTGCTTCCAATTTTAGCTTCATTCAGACACAGACAGCATTTCCTTCCTCTGTCTTCAACCCCAGGGAGAGACATGGAGGAGGAGGGATGAAGAGGGAGGAAATACGGGAGATATTAGCTTCACATAATCTGAGTAAATTCACCGCATTATCCACCAAAATCAAAATTTCTTACACATGTAAGTTAAAGTCAAAGTTGCAGTGTCATTGTCTTTCTGTGTAATGCTGAGCACAAAGAAGAAAACATGAAAACTTTCTTCGCTTCAGGAAAAGAAAGAAGTCGCTTGGAAAGTTTGTCTAGACTGAGCAGTGGTAGATTTAATGATCAGTTGTAGAAATTAGTCTAACTTTGCTCTTTTGGAAAGGGGAAAATTTCACAAATTAAAAAAGCATAACTTCTAAAAATACACATAGTTCTTAATATAGTTAAGGATTTCCATAATGAGATTTTATCAGTGTGTGTGTGTGTGTGAGACACAAGTCGAGTTCCTGCTCATCAGCTACGTTTCATTACCGCACTTGATCACTGGCTCTCATCTCAGCCTGAGTCATGTTCAATTTCACCTTGTGGCTTTCAAGATTTAAGAAAAGAGAGTGATAAATGAAACATTAGTCAGCTCCAATAACAATTCAGCAAACACCAGCGAGACAAGACGGGTCATTTCAGGTTAATCGCATGACTTTGACCATAATCAAATAACTGCATACCATTAAAATGAAAGCCATTACAGCGCTGGGTCAGGATTTTTATTTGACAAATGACATTTGTTAAAATGACCTGTTTTTTTACTGGAATCGTGAAGAGTAAATGAAGACTGGAATTGTGGGATTTATCCCTCTAATTGTTTCCCAAATTAGTAAACATTTAGTCTAAATAGTTGACAAGACGAGCAGTTTCCTGTCTGTTCCGTAATATGTGTGTGTGTGTGCGTGTGTGTGTGTGCGCGCGCGTGCATTCATGTCTATGTGTGTGTGTGTCTGACTGTAGCATTAGTCAGACCCCCTCCTTTCTCATTGAATCACCACACATAATAATCACATCTCTTCCTTTCCTCTTTGTCTTTCCTCATCTCTTCTTTCATTTTTTTATCTTACATCATTTCAATCCTTTTTTTTCTCTTTCCTCCTCCTTATCATTTCCTCCCGTATCTCCTTGTGGTATTTTTTTCCCACCACTCCCATTCTCTACTTTCTCTTTCTTGCGTGCTCTTTTCTTCTTTCTCTTCAACTTTCTTTTTCTTGCCTCATGTTGTCCCTTCCTCCTTTCTTTCTTTGCTCTCTCTATTCATCTAGTTTCTTTCTTCTATTGACTCTTCTTTCTTTCTCCTACTTCCTTATATTTTTTTCTCCATTTTTTGCATCTACTCTTTGCATTTAATATTTCTTCAACAACTTTTTCATTTTCTGAGTTTTAATGAGTGGAAATATTTAAATAAAAGTGATCAGAAATAACCTTATTTTGCCTTTTCTGGTCTGTGTCTCCCAACCAGGCGACCTCTCATAGCTCGGCCATGTTGACCAGTGAGGGGGCGCACACCATGGAGCAGAACGGCACGCACCATGGCGCTAAGATGGCTTCCTCTGCCACCAGCCCAGGCTCAGGTGGAGCGGGCACGATGACAGATACCGACATAGAGATGGAGGAAGCAGACATGACACAGTGGACAGAGGCAGAGTTTGAGGAGAAATGCACATATATCGTCAAAGACACGGCATGGGAGGCGGGCCCAGACGGTGATGCCATGATGATGTCGACGACTAGAGCCGAGGCTTCACTCCCCCGTAACCTAGCCTTCAAACACCTGGCTGGCAGCAAGGAGGTCAGACTCTCTCTCTCTCTCTCTCTTTCTCTCTCTCACACACACGCATACACACACACACACAGATATAGACACATGGTGGCAGGCAGACAAACTTACTGTCCAGCCAGAATTTTTCATTAAATTCAGGCAGAGAAAGGCATCTGTACGTACACACAAACATGAGTCAGACGTGGGTCATGCAATGAAGAAGGGGTCATGTCTCGTAAAGCTTCATGCACACAGGCATGTGTGCGCGCGTGGGTGTGTGAAACATCAGAAACAGAATGAACTTACAGTGCTGTTTCATCCACTTGCATCCATCTACGAAAAAGATTGTATCATCTGAAAAACACGATGATGACACACAAGCGTGTGTTTTGTCTCAAATTGCTTCAAGTCATTAACCTACTTGAAATACCAATCCAAGCAGGCAGAGGGCACCATCCAGCCTCTCACCCAGCACAGTGCATCCAACTGTTTCCGTCCGCTCGCCTTAAAGCTGCTGAAGGACAAAGTATCAGAGTCTGATTTGGGCGCTGATCGCTCAGGTTTCCTGTCCTGTGGACATTTCTTAGCTGACCAATCACCCACTGTCTAAAGGGAAAACGGCTTTTCTCACTGATCAAACTGGAGGTGACAAAGTCAAAATGTCAACAGGCAAAGGTTGAAACTTGATGGCAGGAAGATAATGCACAGAAGCACCTCGACTCTTACTGTGATGAGAGAGCTTTCAAAGGTTAAAAATCAAAGCAGTGAGAACGATCGGTGTTTAATCATTTTCCAAACACAAATCAGATATCAAAATGACTAAGAGCACAAAACAACAATGTTTAAAAAGCCATTTCCACTTCATAGATTATCACAGATAGAGCCGAAAAGCCACAGTACTTCTATGCTGTGTTTCGAGGTATTTTGCCCTAAAAAAAAAAAAAAAAAAAAGGATGCACGACCGTAGGTCAGCAGATATCAATTTTGGTGTGAGGTTCTCAGTAATGCCGTGATAGATTTTTTCATCAGGAGCTTATCAGTGGGAAGCTGAAGAAAGAAGCAGACAGAGAAAGAAAGCGCTGAGTGCAATCTGTTTACAAGCTGATATTCTATCAGATAATATTTAATGGATCTGAGAGAGGGAAAAGGGAAAGGCTGAGGACTGCAGTTTGTAGTGATCAAAGAAGGCCGTGCTCTGTTCAAAGAAAGAGGGAGAGCATTGTAAAAGCCTGTTAATAAAAAAAAAAGAAATTCACAAGTGAACACATGCTAACACATCTTCATGTCTGGTGCTTTTGAGGGAAAAGAGGAAAACGGGGATTTCCCATGTCGCCAGGGAACGGGGGGGGGGGGGGGGGGGGTGGGCAAGACTGCTGTTGGTGTGGGTTAAGCCTGAAGAAAATGTGTGCGAGCGTGTTTCTCTACCATCCATGGCTGGAGCCAAACGTCTAGTCATCACATAATCCCTCGCTTTTCTCTTCTTCCTCGTCTTCTTCTTCTCGCCCCTCGCTCTTTGATTGAATCAGAAGAGAGAGAGAGAATAAAAGGAGAAACAAAGTTGTTGTTTTTTTGTTTTTTTCTTTTGAGTATCTGTATGTTTCCCCTCGAAGCATGTGAAGTGGCAGCGGTTTTGGTTTGATGTGGCAGCCCGTGGAGGTGTAACAAGAGAGATAAAGACAGAGGGATTCGAAGGAAGAGATTTTGTCTTCAGCCGTGAACTCAAGTGTGGAGCCGGTTCATTAATCATTGTCTCCGTTGACAGTTGGTTGATACTGTGTGTCTGAGTCTGTATTCGAAATGAGACTTAATGAGACTTAATGATATGTATCACAGATGGATGTGCAGCTATTATAACACATATCTATACACCCAAGCACCTGAACTCTTCAGACGTACATTCTTACCTTATTTCAGACTTCATCATCACAGGCAAGCCACTTCAAACATCCTGTTCAAGCCGTTTTTTCAAACTTTGTGTGTGTGTGTGTGTCATCATGCAGGTGCTCGGCGTGTGCAGCAGGGAGTACATCCCCAAAGGAACTCGCTTCGGTCCCCTGGTGGGCGAGATCTATACGGCCAACAGCGTCCCCAAAGACGCCAACCGCAAATACTTTTGGAGGGTGAGCGCAAACGTTCAAAACACACACAAGCGCAGAAACACACACTTCCTCAGAAGCCGGAGAGACCCCTTCCTGTGACATCACGCGCCTCTAAAGTCAGTCACCCAACAGGAAATTGGGTTTACTGTTTTCTCTCTGTGTGTGTGAGGAACGGAGATGAGGATGTGATGTCAGCTTATACAAATAGCATGTCACGCTGCCGTTCCTGTAAGTCCACACACACTGACACACACTGTTCACCAGAAGACGCTCCATCACTACCAGTAACTGAGAGCGTGACTCCACACAGTCACAAACCAGCTACCTGACCACTGCCTACGCAGTGTGTGATGTGTGCATGTGTGAACGTAACCACCAAACCAGAAAGGTGTTCCATTCATGTTCATATCTCACTTTCGCACATACACACCAGGCCGAGAGAAACGAGAGATTAAGATAGAGAAAGAGAGACAGAGAGAGAGAGAAAGGGGGAGGAGAGGTAGAAAATGAGTTGGTCTTTCCTTTCCCTTTTCAATATAAAAGAGGATCTCCTCCTCCTCACCACGCTCTGTCTGTCGCTGTCTGTTCTTCTGGCTGAAGGAGATGAAAGTGAAGCGAGGGAAATGGTAAGGAATAAAACATTTAAGAGAGAGGAGAGAATTAAGATGTGTTGATGTGATGCAGTTTATAACTAATCTGGATGAAGATAGCATCTGCTCGGTGGTAGTTACTTCCCTCATATATAATAATTATTTCCATACAGATTTTTTTTTTACCACTATAGTCAAGTATTCTGACAAACATGCAGTTTTTACTTATTTAGTTGATTTCTAACTGATAGAGTTGAATAATTGCTTCTTTATCAGCTTTGGTTCTTTAATTTCTTCTCTTAATTATTTACTTACACATAAATTACGAGAGACTGCAGCTTATTTAGATATTTATTTTGTCAGCTACTTAAAATTACTGACCTGTTTATTCACTTGTAATTAGTTTGACGATTTGCCAGCGTAGCAATTAAGATGGAAGTGAATGAGGTAGGGAGGGGGAATGAGAGGTTTTTGCATGCTTGGTTTCTGCTCATAAAAACCAACTGAACAAGCATTAAAAAAAAGGAAAGAAGACCTGAAATTTATATTGTTCTCACCTTTTTTTCTGTTAAATTCAGTGTAATCTTACATTCAGGCAAAATCAGCTCACAACTATCTGTTTTCTCTCTTTTCAGATCTACGTGGACGAGGAGTTTCATCACTTTGTTGATGGCCTGGATGAGACTCGCTCCAACTGGATGCGGTACGTGAACCCGGCCCACTCGGCAGCAGAGCAGAACCTGGCGGCATGCCAGAATGGCATGGAGATTTACTTCTATACTGTGAAGCCCGTCCCAGCTGGTGCTGAGCTGCTTGTCTGGTACTGCCACGACTTTGCCCGACGCCTGCACTACCCACCGTCTGGGGAGCTGATGATGCAGAAACTGAGTAAGTTCCTGTGATTTGAACCTTTTTTTTTTTTTTTAAACCACCAGGTTGGCGGGGAGAAATAGTAACATTCACTGGAACATTAATCTGGCTTTTTTTTTTCTTGCTAAAGTTAAATATAGTTTGTGATCTGACATCATAAGGCAGTTATGGTTTGACGTGACAGCAGCACACGCATTTACTGTGAAAGAACAGGATGTATTAATACTCGCCTGATGCGCTGACCACCTCACATAAAAAAGGATCAAATCAATAGTCAGTGTAGGTGTGTTTGTCTTGACTGTGTCCTGTCGCCGCTCTTAAAGCCTAACAGTGTTTTTGAGTATATCTGTGTCTCCTTCCTCTCTGAACGTTAGCCTGTCATTATCTCTCTCACACACACACACACACTCAAAAGTACAAGACCAACAACCTTTCATCTCTGTCAGTGCCATCGCTGTATTTTTGTGTGTGTGTGTGTGTGTGTGTGTGTGTGTGTGTGTGTGTGTGTGTGTGTGTGTGTGTGTGTGTGTG
>JAVDPK010018215.1:0-10771 GCA_034780415.1 Cichlasoma orientale | reverse complement strand
AAAGAATATAAAGATATCTACGCAGCACCCAAACAGAATGAATTTACATTTCCTGCACTGTTACACACTGAAAGTACCCAACAAAGTGTATTTAAGGGCTAAAAAAGTGGATTTTTTATGATACGTGTCCTTTAAGGTGCTGCTTGTTTGTGGGGCTCTCTGCCAGATGTTTTTTCTTCAGTAACTGAAAAACTAGTCACGTCATCAATAAACACCAGTGACCTGGTTCCACTGGCAGCCATTCATACCCATATCATGACATTGCCACCACCAGGTTTGACAGAAAACGCAGTATGTTTCAGATCATGAGCTGTTTCTTTCCTTCTACATCCTGTTCTCTTCCCATTATTTCATCTTGGTTTCATCTGTCCAAACAATTTTTTTTTTCCAAAACTGTGCAAGCTCTTTTAGATTCTGGCAAATTCGAATCTGGCCTTCCCGTTCATGAGAGTAAACAGAAGAGTTTCACCATTATGCGTTTTAGCTGTCCTCTCCGTGGTCTTCCAGGCCAGAGCATTCCTTCATTTTAAGATCTCATTGGATTGTCTTGGTCACTTGGGTATATTTAGAGTTCCAGTAAACAGCTGCTGCAAAATGTAAGTTCAACACTCGCATCAAATCCAGATCTTTCATTTGCTTAATTTGTCACATGGTCTCGCTTGGCCATGAAATTGCTTCTAAGTCAATTATCCACTTTTTGAGCTTTTGAGTCTCTGTTTAGTGGCATGAAGGAGCAAGCAGTTAAACAATCAGACAAATATACTCCATTAGTCAGCAGTTCGGATGAATACTTAAGGACTACTTGGGTAAACGCTTTACAGCTGCAATATTTAATATGTTTATACTGTATAAACAAAAGCTAAAATGACTGCAGGTTGGATTGGGATGCTGAATGTGTGAGCATTATGTTCCTGGGAGACTTGATGACAAAGCACTGGAAAATCCAATACTGATAACAAACCCACTGAGATAGGTCAATCTATACTGTATCAGTGGGTTTTTTTTTTATCAACTTCTACCGAAGTACTATCAAAAGTATCCTCACCTACTGTAGAGGACTGCGTGGAATGCGAGGACGTGCACGATGGGGTGAAGCTTGCTCGTCATATCATCGGGACCTTCTTCCAAAACTTAGACAATATAAATCTAGCAGCACGATCAGAGACACAACACGCCCAGTCCATCAGCCGTTTGTCAGGCGATAAGATCCAAGTCAAACAGATAGAAACAGATTCTTCCATGAATCAAGGTTTGTGCTAATGTTTTCTACACTGAGCACTTCTCTTCTCTGCCAACACTTACACAAACATAAAACACAAACCACCACTCAAGCATAAAGAATTGGTATTTATCAGACACACTCACACACACAATTCATTTACCACATCTTATCCAGCACTGCATATGCAAACTACCACTTATGCCACACATAGCACTTCTTATTAATGATTTTAATTTGCATATAATGCTACTTTTGTGAACAAAAATAAGCCCTTTCCTTTGCCTGCTTTATTCTATTACTTATCTTTAGCTTTTTGTCTCATTGCCTGTTTGAGCAGTTCACCATTCATTCCGCTGTTTAAATGTTGCTGCTCAGTGAAAAATGCCACTACAATTTTCAGGTGAACTATTGTGTACATAAATAATCTGTAAATTAGCTGCTTTATAGTTTGATTATCATATAACATCTTATTTTGCTGCTGTGCCCTCCCGCCAAAATTTATACATACTCTTTTTATGACATGAACTTTAGAAGAGCATGCTTTATTCATTTTTTTCTGTCAGAAGAAGACACAGTGTTTCTATAATGTGCATATGCAATCCATCAGTTAGTTCAGAAATGCACTGAGTAAGCAAATTACCTGAAAAGCAAGGAAAAAAAAAACAGGTTTAATTATTCCTTGCAAGTGCAAACACATTCAAAACAAATTAGCAAAAAAAAAAAAAGAAGGGAGCTGGAACAGTACATTGCATAGGTGCCTGCATAGGTATTTGTGGTTGTGCGTCACAGATGGTTTGAGCACTATACACTTGCAACCATCCCTTTGTGGCAGGACTGTCTCTTGATGGTGAAAGAACAAACAAAGCAGCCAGTTCCCCTCTGCCCTTTGCTGCTTAGAGGTAGAGAAGCTGACAGATAGAAGCTGACTTTTTGTTGTTGGGGGCTGTCAAAGCAACAAGAGCTAGAACATATTCAGCCGGGGCTGAGTCAGATGCGTGAACACAGAGGGTGGTAAATGATGCAGCTAAAAAAAATGTGTGCAGATTAAATAAAAAAAGGGGGGGGGGGGCATAAAGAAAACAGAAAGCAGGAATGACTAGGAGACAGAGATTCACTAAAAATATTAACAATATTAACATATTAGCAGTGCCAGTGGACCTGATGCCAGCTGAGTTGTCATCAGACATATGAAGAGGCATTAGAAGCTAAAAATCTTTCTTGAGGTTGGAGGAAGTATTGGAGCAGAACACAGGTTGTCCAAAATACAGCTGGATAAATTAAAGAAACGGGTGCGTAATAGTCATTTTAATGTCAAACTTTATTTTGAAAGGCCCAAACATTTACAGCTATCTTGTCCCGAAAAGCAGCTTTAATACACACACACAATCTGTGTGTGTGAAAAAGATAGTAAAAAAAGTATTTAATTTTTTTTTTTTTTGTTAAGATGATTTTATTTTGAAAGTCAAAATGTTAAGCAACATTTTTATAACACCTGTCAGTCATCAAACTTTAAATGGAATCTATATAATTAAGTATGGCTGGTAAAGCTGTGAACTTGTGGTTCATACGATGAACACACGACCCCCATGCACACCCACGGGATCAGGCACGGTGAGTTTTGGACTGAGAAAGTTTGACATCACCGCACACACCTGTGGGGACGGCTGCTATGGCAACTAAAGCCACTGAAGGGATGGGGAGGTGTTAAAAACCTGCCGTCGGAGTCGCTGAGAGACACACAGAAAGGGAGGCAGATTAGAAATAAGCTTACCCGGTGAAAAGTCATATTGGTAAAAATTCCTTCACCATGAGTGAGAATTGCTCCAATATGTGGTAGCAACTTCCCAAGTACAAATTACAATTTTTTTCACATTTATGGTGTGTATTTTATGGATGTGGTCACAGTATAAAGACACCCAGTGCTTCTGATGTTCGGCCAAAATTTGGAAGCCAGATTACAGTTATTCCCAATGGATGAGGTGGTTGGAGGAGGCTGTACTTTTGTGGGATTTATGAGAGAACCATAAATCCTATTGCAATGAGAATAATACTAGATGAAAGGGGACAAAAATGCCTTTGTTTTGAGGTATATGCTGTGCGTGTTGAACAAGCGGTTTGGGCATGAAACAAACTGAATTTTTTGTTTGTTTGTTTGTTTTCACTACCAAAAGCCATACTGAGCCCCAGAAGAAGAAGAAGAAGAAGAAGAAAAAAATCTATAATAACAAAGCAGTCCACAAAACAACAAAAAGTACTGGGGAAAAAAATAGAAAAGTACTCAACCTCTACAAGGCTTTTATATAATCAACATTCTTTCTGAAAATAACAATCAAACTTACAAATACTGTGTTGCCATTTTATCAGTGGTCAGCTAATTTGATCTCAGCAGTATATTGCAATGGCATTGCTGTCAGCGCATGAGACTCCAGTACAGCATTTGTTGCTACAGTTTCTTTCTGTACAGCAATACTGAACATACTTACGATGGATTAAAGCAGAAAATGATTTTTCCCTTTGGGGTCAAAAAAGTTTTCCTTCCTTATCCACCCGTGCTTTATGCAAAATCCTGTTCTTATCACCGACTCAGCTTCTGCATCCTGTGAAACACCGCAGCAATCGCACAACAGAAAGAAAGGTAATACAGATCGCTAAATGTAACATATGATGAAACTCTTTAAAATGCTATTCTGCTGTTTAATGCAGCTCGTTTCTCTCTGTTGCCACAGCACAAAGGCCTTCATACAAAAAAAAAACATCAATCATTAACTTAAGACCTACAAGCACACACCCCTGAAACTCCCATCTAACTATTTTTAAAGCCCAGTAAAAAAGGTTGTCAAAGCCTCAATCAGGTCTTCTTTAATCCCCAGTAATGACTCAGTACAGGATTAAATATTCGGTGATCTGATTATAGATCTCTTTGAAAAAATATGACTGACATTCTCTGCCTCAGTCATCAGATCAAAGCACAAACAACCCTCTCAGTGCCTCCCTTTGGTTCTCACATGTCTCTCTCTCCCTTCCCCATGCCTCCCTCACACACTCTTCCCCTTTCCTTCCTTTGCCTTTGGCTGGGAATCTGGCCAGCAAATCTGGGCTTCCAAAGAGCAGATCCATACTTGCCTGGATGCTCAAACACTGGCTTGTTTTATTTAATATCTAACAGTCTTTACCTTGGAGTTGTATCTCTGTTTATATCATGTTATGTTATTTGTCTGCATTCAGTATAAATCGAGATAACGAGTATCATCATCTGCCATTTGGTGGGAATATCACATTGACTGATTTACAGAGCATATTGGTTATGTGGCACGGCTGCTTCTGTGTACACTCGCAGCATGTGGACATTTTCATAAAGCAAGAAATCTAAGCTCTGATGTGATCCTGTTAACTGACATTCAAGCACATTATGAAGATGGCTTTGGGCTTCAATGACTGTTCTCATGCATCTATTAGCCAGTGAGTCATATTAAAAGCCTGATCTGAAAGGGGGTCTGACGTGAACGAAAGCTGTACAAGGAAAGCCCTGTTTTGGCGATGTTGTCTGTGCATGGTGTGCGTGCCAAGCTGTCTATTTTGAAGTCAGGTCAGGACAGGCTAGCACTTTGGGCCTCTCTTAGTCACTGTGAGTCAGTAAAATTGTCTTGACAACAGACGGATAGACACGGCTAACTGACAGCCAGACAGAGCCACCGAAAAGCAAACAAACAGAAACACGTAAGTCACATGACAGGAAAACAGATAAGAGAAGAGCAGCCAGGTAGCAAACCGCAAACAAAGACCGATGGGGAAGATTCACATTCAGCACACAGAAACCACCGGGAAGCAACCAAATTCCAGGCAAAGATGAAGCTGTTTGGGAAAGTCAGCGCTATTAAGCCTGTGGTTTCTGCTTTCCTCCTCGCCTGCGAGCAGATCCGAGCCGATCTGTCAAACCACCATGTCACTCCCATTTTCCAGAATCAGGAACCAGGCCACCAAGTCATTGTTCTGTGTAGGCCACCATCAGTGAAGTCACACATCTTCTGCATTTTGCAGAGCAGCGTGGGCCTTGATAATTTACACGTAATGACCGAAGAGTCGTTCCAGCTGTGCTTGTGCCCATTGGGAAAAACGGGGCATTTTAGGAAACTGACTCATCTGATCTACAGGATGTTAGGGGCACACAAAGATACTGAAGATCAGTGTAGTTTAATTTACTGTGGTTTATTTTATAGACTTAATTAGTTTTAGAGCTAAACCTTGCTCCTTACTAAACTTTGCTAATGCCCACATTTAGATTGTTATGCTAAATGCATGCATATTTATATTTCATTATAAATCTGTTTAGTAAATAGAAATATGCAAGTGACTACAACATATTTTTTTTGCTGTGTACATTTAAGGCAAACTTTGTTTTAAGCTGTTTCAGTAAAAATGCCCCAACAGTGAGAAAGTATTTAATTATGCATAAAACATGCAATAATTATTCATAGGAAACAAAACAGATGGCTAAAAACTTAAAAATAATAATATTAAAATAACATTTATGTTGAATTTTGACTGCTAGCCGCAGCGCTTGCACATAAAAAAGAGGTTTTGCCAGCGTCCAGACCCTGATGATAATTTAAACTCGAAGAACTTAGTCAGACCTGGCCACTTGATCTTTACCAAACTAAGAAATAAAGAAGCAACGCTCCGCCGCTAATGACCAAAAAGCTCCAAAGACTACTGAATTTGTCATGGGGTAGCACTTGTTAGCACGACAGTGCAAGGCTGACTGGTAACACAATGACCCTCTAAGTGTTGGCACAAGCTTAATGATGTGAAAAAATCATTAGTTCCCTAACTGCTGACGGGGGCAGCGGGGAGTTAGAGAATTTATGTTCTGCTCAAAAAAAAAAATCCAAGCATTGTTCACTGATGAGCAAAAACTGCAGCAAATTGCTGTTCGCTGTGGCTGTAATGGAAATTACATCCATGAGAACTTGGACCTCATCTGCAACTTTGATGCTAAAAGGCCAATCTAGATGATAACATTTTTTAAAAAAATGGGAAATATGTGCCTGTGACACCAAAAAGCACGGCATGGTAAACTGTTTTGTAACAGAGCAGCTTGTACTGGGAAAGTAGATGGAATTAGAGATGTGCAAACATCACAGAATTAGCAAAACATATTTGTTGTTTTTGGGGGTTTTTTGTTTGTTTGCTATCATTTAAAAAGAAAGAAGAAAGCCGCAGAACATCTACGGTGTTAAGATTTCCCAGACTGCCTGACAGGCCTCTAGAATGCAAAATTCTGGCACGTTGCCCATATGGGAGCAGCTTTATTGTAGTGCTCTGACAGGTAAATGCATAAGATGTGTAAAGGAATGTTTCTGTCTTTCTCTCCCCTGTCTAATCCCCCATTTCAGTTCAGGCCTGAAAGAGAGCTTTTCATAGTTTCATCTATGAAAAAAAAAAGAAAAAAGAAAGCCTAAATGCTTGTCAAATCTGCACTCATGAACTTGGAAGTGCAGCAGTTCTGTGCTTGTTGCATTCCTCTCCGTCTGTCTGCCTCTGCCGTTCGGCTCTTTCTTCACTCCCCGGCTCTGTCACGCAGTCTTTTATTGTGTGCCTCCACAAGCCCCTGTGCATGCTGCCATCATATTTTCAGGTGTGTTTCTGCCGTTTGCCTTGATTTCTTGGTTTACTCCCTAGCTACACTTGAAACGCGAAAGGCATGTCTTTCTTCTCGCTTTAGGCTCTGTTAAAGTCACTTTTTTAATCCATTTTAAAGACATCTGATTTTCCCAAACGTCACCTTTTATGTGTTGGGTTTTTATTTATTTTTATTTTATATTTCATTTATTTTTTTAATATATTATTTTCTTGTCTTCGTTCCAAATGTTACTTCTCAGATTTTACTACCTCATTGCCCACATTAAATGTTTTTTGTTAGGAGAAACAAGACAGACTGTTGACCCATCCAGGGTGTGTCCAATAAATTGCCCAATAACAGCTGGAAAGGAAATAAATGCCTGAAAAAAATAACATAGCAGAAGAAGGAGAAGAGGTTGAAGACTGCTGATGGTGCCAAAGCACTTGTAGTACCGCAGGTTTTCATGTGAAAGTTTAAATTAGTACACATATTATATTAGGTAGCTTACAGTATATGATGGACGGGGCATAGCCCAACAAGGAAGAATCTTATCGCATTTTACTAACACATCAAATTGTTGCTTTTTTTTGGTGCCACCCAAAATGTCACAGACTTCTCATTTTCCCTGAGCTGCTGAAATGCATCACAGTGAGTGGGACAAAGCTTCTCCACTGTCCTCCTTCACTGGAAACAGTCATTAAAAAAGAGCTGGCTTGTGCTGAAAGGGTCGATGGTTATCCTCCCGGAGTGAGATGAAGGCAGAGGAGAAGGGCGGGAGAGAGAGAATCGAGAGGAAGGCTGCAGGGAGACAGACAGGCCACAGGCTTTTGCTGAAAGGGTGGATGGTTATCCATCCAACCAGAGACGGAGGAGGAGAAGAGGCTGGGATAGAAATTTTTTTTTTTAAATTACAGAGAAAGAATTGTTGGCAGGAAGAAAGGAATGACTGAGCAATGAAAAGAAAAGAAATTAAAAGTACTTTACTCTTATATATTTCATTGTTTTCTGCCATGTCACATCAGAAGTCTTGGCACCGATGATAAGCAGGCATGAGGCGGCACGCAGCTGGCAGCACCACTGTTCAGCTACCAGCTAAAAGTTCTGAATGATTTTAGCTATTAAAGTTTGTAATGTCACTACTACTACTACTAGTAGTTTCTTAGCATTTACAAGAATATTCAATCTTGCTACCTAGTCACATACTTATACATACACTTATTCATATATATATATATAAAGGATATAGTTAGTAATATTACTTACTCCAGGGCCCAGATTCATTTTCTCTTTCAATATTGTTCAATAAGCAGAATAATTGCCTTTTATGGCCAAAATATTACCCTTTTTTTTTTTTTACATATAAGTACAGACTGCCTATGACGAAAGCTACATTTTATCTTCATTTTTAATCTAAAGGAATTTTCCGACATTGTGAAACGCATATATTCACTTTCTTATCGGGAAAGAGTGAATGTGGCGGTCCCGCTGCACGTTTAGAAATCATGTGCATGCAGAAGAAAGATGAAAATACACAGAAATACTTCATGCATAGAAAACAAATAATAACTTAAATGCTACTGATGGAAAATATAATTTAGTTTATGATAACCATAAACACCGATTGATATTTCATAATAGATGGAGGAATGGTTTTGGATGCAGTATAATACGCTATAGTTTACTCCAAATTATTCCCCACCATATTATTAACAAGGAATGTAATTCCTCCTTCGGAGCCCACCACCTGTTCCTCCCATCCAGCTGTGAGAAGGTGAATGCTCTGAAGTCCACTGTGTTGAGTGAAGTCAGAACTTGCCTGACATCTATAGCCTTTTCCTGCATCACAACCTCTAACAAAGCCTGTCGTTGTGTGGCCCAGCCTGTGCCCTCCACCCACGCCCATCTAACAGCCACGATCCCACTGAACTGGCATCAGTCAATGGACAAAAAGCACTTTTAATTAACTTCAGATCTGTCAGCTGCCACTGAGCTACGCCAAAGTAGGCATGTTCCATCATGCCCCATTTAATCTTTATGGGGATTTTTTTTTCCCCCCCTTTAAATTAGACGAGAGAAAGGCACACACATACTCCAGTAGCTGAAAAATCCCTACAGAAATGTGCACCCATAACTAAAATATAGGGCTCCACTTTGATCTGCTACATGTGTACTTTTGGGCATTTATACAGCAGGTGTTATGTGCATCTGTGTGTGCAGGTGTATGAATGTTTGTAAGGGATTCTGATGTACCTGTACGGATTTTCATGATGATATATAATTTGCGCGCAAAATTGTAAGTGGACATTACCTGGAAATAAAAAAATGAAATAAATGAATTTGTGGTTGTGGGCGGAGGGGTGAGGGTGAGGGTCAAAGCTTGTGACTGATGTAGCCGAAGTTTAATTAATAGTTCTACAAAATCTTCTATTCCAGCCAGGAGGGCAAAGTAACTGGTGGCAGTAGGAGAGCTGCAGCTTATTCCTAGTTATTGGTTATCTAACAGCTGGCTGAGCACTGTTGTCACAATGGAATGCTGGTTTCTTTTCACCTACAGGGCTCAAAAGGAAAAGAAACAGAGAAAGGAGAGAAATGGGGTGTTTCCTTTGCAGCAAAGCAGCATTGCTTCAGAGAGTAAAGACAGTGAACATCAAAGCTGGCCCTGGGCTAAAAAGGGGGGAAGACAGAAGAGGAGGGTAGTTAGAACTCACAGACAGTGGTCCCTACTGAGAATCTTTGGTAAAGAAAAAGAAAAGACATGAACTGGTTGAAAAAGAAGAGAAAGAAATGAGAAAGAGAAAGAGAAGGTCTTTTTTTGCTCCAGTAAAACGAACACAAACTTGACAGTGTTATTAAACTTGACTGCCCGGATAGATGTCTGTATCGCCTAAAACTGCTGCACTGCTCAACCAAGGCCTCTGCAAGCGCTGCACTGCAAGGACAGACCCGCTCGTAAAAGCAGATACCTGCTCCACACTGTTCCACACAGACACATACACAAACTCGTACACGCAGTACAAGCGTGCAAACACACCACAGAAATGCCCGGAGGTTCACTCGAAATCCTAAACCACAAAAGGTTCTGTTTGCTAAACAAGCGTGAAGCGCAATCTTGCAGACAAAAAAAAAAGAAAGAAAAAAGACAGACACACCTTCAGAGGGTCTTTACAAGGACACACATTCACAAGCTCAAAATCACTTCCACCCATTTCCCAACCTGAAGCGTTCCATCCGCTGTGCTGCACAGTGAAATGATCGTTTCAATTTGGATGGACTTTGTCGCAGTTAAGGGGACAGTTAACCATCTGAGCCGCCTGCTGCGAATGTGTTTAACTGGGATGCAGATGGGTTGAGGGGGCGAGAATTCACTGAGAGACCGGGAGTGCGCTTCCCAAAGAGTTTAATTGGAAAAGGCGGGAATCGAATCTGTGAGTAAACAGAGAGTTTTTCTTTCATCCGTCATTCGCCGCATCAGCAAATTTGATCAGAAACTCTTGACAAGGATGCATTCTGACTAAAACCTTCTGAAATTAACACACCGAGTTATTTAACCTAACACTGGAATGACTCGTGATTGGTGATGACTGAATGCTATTATAATCATGCAAATGCTTTTGCTGTTACTGACATGAGAGGAAAGGCTATTAGGAATTATAGGCACCACAGCGACAGCTTAGACTGATTAAAATACTGATTTGATGATCATAAAAAATCAGCATCAACAATCAGGAAAAGGTTTGGTTTAGGTTTTCACTCATAGCAGCATATGCCTATGAGTGTCATTTTTTCATCATAATATTATTAGAGAATGCACAAAAATAACAACTGACACTGTCACTGACAATCAGATATGAGGGCCTATCTATCTATCTATCTATCTATCTATCTATCTATCTATCTATCTATCTATCTATCTATCTATCTATCTATCT
>JAVDPK010018213.1:0-10778 GCA_034780415.1 Cichlasoma orientale | reverse complement strand
TCACGTCATCACAGGTCATCTGCCTTAAAGGCGTGAATAGAGGTGTCTTCAGCAGGACACGCGAGGGCGTGATATCCAATAACTATGTGTTGTACCTCGTTCCTCTCCTTCAGGGAACAGAAGTTATAGACATAACTATACGTTTATCCTAGTGTACCAGATAGGTTTAGCATCTTTTTACAGTCTTAATGTTAAATAACATTTAGATGGCAAGATGGACAGCTCAGTTCAGTTCAGTTTTGGAATTTATGGGGACAGTTCTCAAGTCCCATCCCTATCCTTATGTGACATGCAACAATTTCACTCTGAATTAATCCAAAAAGCACTGTGAAGATAATTCCTGGAGATTACAGGGAATGGATCAAGTCTGATGATTACACCGAGGCTTGATTTGATTTCATCATCATGTAAAGATGTAAAGATTTGAAGTGTTTTGTATGAGACTGTTAAATCTCATTCCTCTCTCCTGCATTTTGCTCATGAGTAACCTTCATCTCCTGCTCACACTCTAAAATGGATCAGTGATTAATTTGACTGACAGTAACCAACAGATAATTCCGATTCACTCCAACAAACTCTTTCCCTCCCTCTGTTTGTTTGGTTTATGTACCCTTCCCAGTGGAGATTATAACAGTTCTCTCAAACTAATAATGTATAAGGCTGAATACATGCAATAACCACAGACGCTATATGTTTCAGTTTCTTGATCAATGCTATTTCATTCTGAAATAACAGGAATTTAATGATAAATGATCTTTGGATATATATCCCAAACATTTGTGAACAATGACTATTACAGGTGTTCTGATCTGCTCTGGTGAAGCTCCACTGTGATATTTCCATCAGACATAAAAGTGCATGGGTCTATTAATCCAGGACTCCAGGGTGAGTGAGGGAGACTGAAACGTAGGGCCAAGGGCTAGACGCGCGCCAGCCCAGAGGCCTGCCAGCTGGCCTTGCTCCCCTGGGGTTCCCCATGCTCTGTCACTGCTGATAAGAGAAAATGGGATTTCCAGTGGATACTGCTCAGCTGATGCCCTCGCTCAGATGTGAAACAAATAAAAAATGGAGACAGATGGATGTATAGATACATAGATAAAGGAAGAACAAAAAAAGATACAACCTTTCTTCAAGAAGAAACATATCCCCTCCTACCCCACCAGCATTTATGGATGTGACCTTGTTATGTTCTTTCCTCAGTTAACTTTACATTACTGACTTATTTGGCCTGTACTCAAAAAAAAAGATGAAAGACCAGTAAAAAAAACAAAAAAACAAAGACTCCAATGTGAATTTACAGGATGTCTGTTTGTGTGTGTGTGTGTCTTAGGGACCTGTGTGTGTGGAGAGTGTAACTGTCATGATGTGGATCCCTCTGGCGACTGGGGAGATATTCACGGAGACACCTGCGAGTGCGATGAGAGGAACTGTCATGCAACATATGACCGGTACACAGATGACTTCTGCTCAGGTCAGCGAGCTCAGTGTGATTAAAAAATACATTCAAACACCTGACGAGATGTTTACTTTGCTAACCTAAATTTAAAAAAGGAAGCTATTCCCCAAAATGCTGAACTAATGTTTTAAAGGAGGGCTGGTGAGAAGGTGGTTTGTAATTTACAGCTACTGGGGCATAACTCTGTATATTGTATTTCTTCTTTAAGAAACTGCAGTTCCTTTCACTTAGCAAACACCTACCGCACTTTGCATGCTACTCATAATGCTTTGGTGCAGCTTCACACCCATAAAAGCGAACTTCTCGTATACCTTAACAATAATCTGAGAGGGGTGGAAATGACCTTTTCACTATTTCTCCAAAGAATTAATGAACAAAGTATAATAGATGCTACCACGGTGCCTTCCATTCATTAAACTCTAATATTTCTGCATCAGTAAATTTACCTCCCTTGCTCCCTTCTCTTCCTCTCATATTTTTCACAACATTTTTTTTCCCTGAACAAACACCTCTTTGTTACACTCATCTGCTTTCCACAACTCTTCTTCCATCCTCTTGGCAGGTCATGGCCAGTGCAACTGCGGCAGGTGTGACTGCAAGGAAGGGTGGGCAGGGAATAAGTGTGAGCATCCTCTGTCCTGCTCCCTGTCTTTGGAAAGCAGTACGAAGAAGTGCAGAGGAACGTCCAATTTGCCCTGCTTTGGACGAGGTACCTGGTCTTCCTGTTGCTATGGTTACAGCAGCAGGCTTGCACTCTTACCTCTTGGAGTAAAATGGGTCATTTCCAGTCTTGCACATCTCTCTATTCATCCTTAAGAGGGTTTTACAGACATCAGTCAAATGTGATAACATGTCTAACCAAGCCATTATCTTAACAGCAATCACTCGACTCGTGTCACACACTAGTATAAATTAATGTGTGTGTGTGAGCACGTTTATACTGAAGCTTGTACGGGGGCTCATTTTTTTGTCTGGTTTGTGAACAGTGGCGTGCATTTGCCCTCATAGATATGTTGTGGATATGTGAGATAGATTTAGTGGCACTCCTGTAAACTAACTCTCAGTCGAACAGGCTGCAGGTGATTGTGTCTGGATTTATTACAGTGCACTGTGTGCTTCATAGGTGGCCCTTCTAGACAGAAGAAGCTTGCTTTCTTGGTACCTCCAAACGTGGGGGCTTAATACTAACACTACATTCAGCTACTGAGCCAACACTTCTGCTAACAAAACAAAGGTCCAGGATTTTTGTCTCTCATGCACAGCCACACACACACACGAACCTTTGCTGGATGATAGTAAGGGGAAAGTGGGGGGGGGGATAGTGTATATAGAGGTGTGATAGAGGTGATGACATTGTGCATCGCTACCTACAGTACATTCAAAACATTCCCACATTGAAAATATGGTTTTGATTTTAATAATCATTTTATAATAATTCTCAAATATTTCCAACTAGAACAGAAACAGCCAAGATCAGATGAGAAATTTCCAACTTTATTTGCGTTGCCAGGACTGCGTGGATGCGTGTGTGTAAATGATTGTACAATCAGATGTATATCCAGTGTATATTTGGATATTGCTAAATTCTGACTGGTACACAGAATTGTGTAACATTCTTATCTTCTTCCCCCACTTCGAAGGAGGGAGCAGAGCTCGCACAAGCCAGCGCAGACAGAAATATCTCAATTTAAATAAGCAGTATTCTGTCTTTGGCAGAAATCTGTGCGTTCATATAGGATTCTATTATTCACATTGTGCTGTGGAGCGATGGAGAACAAAAAATGTCTTGAAAGGCCTTTTTTGTACTCCACAAGCATGCGTTTTCATTAAAGAAGGCTTGTTCAACTGTTACAAAGCCTTGAGGACCACAAAAAAAAAAAAATTACATGTTGGCTTAAAAGACACTGAAGGACTAGGCAAAGCTAAAACATACAGCGAGACCGCACATGAACACTTCCTTAGGAAAAAAAACTACAAATTTACATAGCTGAAAGCTTTTCAGTCAACAATGTGAGAAATAAATGACTCACTTTTTGCAAAGCAGTGCTGATTAATCATTACAAGCAGTGGGCTCAAATGCTTCTGGGCACGTCTACAATAAAAGGTATTAAACTTAAATACCAAATGGATGAGGCAAGAATAAGATCAAGAAAAAGGCTTGGCATTTATGACCAGGCTGCAGCAGGAATTTGAGTAATATTGTCTAAAAATCTACAGGATTAATGGACGTTTACGTTTTAGAAGGAATCGCAACCTGCCAGGTGTTTGGTATTCGGAGGTAAAAGATAAACTTGAAGCCAAAAAAAAAGAAGCTTCATGAAGTTATTCAGCATGGTGTGACACTTACAAAAAAGATGAGTAATGATGAAGTCACATACATACCTCCAAAAGTACTGGAACAGTGAGGCCAGTCCTTTTATTTTTGCTGTAGACTAAAAACATTTGGGTTTGACATCGAAAAATCAATATGAGGCAGCCACATGCTGTATGGCCGTGGTGCAGGCGGCCCGGGATTTGCTGCATGTCTTCCCCTCTCTCTCCCCACACTTTCCTGTCACTGTTTACTGTTTGCTATCCAATAAAGGGAAAATGGCCAAAAAAAATAAATCTATATGAGACAAAAGATCAACATCTCAGTTTTTATTTCCAGGTATTTACATCTGGATCTTAAACACAGTTAAGAGATAGCGCCTTTTGTCTGAACCCCATTTTCTTGAGCAAAAGATCAACTTAAAATAGATTAAAGTGGAAAAAGACTTAATATTTAGTTGCAAACAACTGGATCAAACCTGTGACTCACTGACATCATTAAACTTTTGCATTCTTCTTTCGTGATGCTTTTCCAGATTTTCACTGCAGCCTCCTTCTGTCATTTGGGGGCCATGCAAGCCCAAGCCATGACATCACCTCCACTGTCTTTCACAGATGAACTCGTATGTTTGGGATCATGAGCAGATCCTTTCTTTCTTCAGACTTTAACCTTTCCATTACTTGGTAAAGGTTCATCTTTGTCTCATCAGTCCATAAAACTTTGTCCCAGATTTTCTGAGGCTTCTCTCTGTACTTCATTGCAAATTCCAGCCTGGTCTTCCTGCTCTTCTTCTTGCTTATTAGTGGTTTGCATCTTCTGTTGAAGCCTCCGCACTTTTGTTCATAAAGTCTTCTGTGAACAGTAGATTGTGATACCTTCACTCCTGCCCCCTGAGGTTGTTGCTGATGTCACTAACAGTTGTTTTAGGGTCTTTCTTTGCAGCACTTACAATGTTTCTGTCATCAACTGCTGTTCTTTTCTTTGGTCCACCTGTTTGACATCAGTTACTTAGTACACTGGTGACGACTTTCTTCTTCAGGACAGTCAGTCACATGTTCCAATACTGTTGCTCACAAGAAAAATGGGTGGAGATGTTGATCATTTGTCTCATATTTATTCAAACCCAAATGTTTTCAGTCTACAGCAAAAAGAAAGTGATTGGCCTCACTGTCCCAATATTTTTGGAGGGGAGTGTATGTCGTCCTCCATGTTTTAAAGCCTGTGAATGGTTTCGAATTAGTCAGGAGCTGCTGATGCAAAAAGAACTGTATGAACTAATAATTACCAAATGATTCATCTACATAATTTCTCACATTCTGTTCTCCAGTCAAAATCTGCTGAGTAGTTATAGTGATTTAGGAGCTACTTGTTAATGAGTCATTAGTTATCAAATCATTCCTGATTCAAAGCCTGTCACATTTTTGCACAAAGTTTAGTAGAGGGATTTGGCCTGGGTGTGATGATAGGATATCAAAGAGCATAGCAGTGCACCCAAAATAAACAATGCACAATGGTTACAGTTGTCCTTGCATTGACAGCCCGCATTGTTCTAAAGCATGCTACAGCCATTTGTTAATAAGACAAATTGTCCAGTGGTCTGCAGCATACACTTAGGTGTCTTCTCTTGTACCTTTTACACTGATGCAGCAACCTTAATCAATCAGCTTTACAATGCTGCATAAGCCATTGTTCAGTGGATCTAAACACTGTTGTATTTTTTTTTTCTGCAAAAATACCTGTACCTCAGGAGAAGGTATAGTAAAGCCTGTCTGTTGGTCATACAGTGATTCAACTTAATAATATAGGCAGTGGGCAATTCTACAAGGACAAAACCTGCTTGGTCTCAGGACTCTGCAGATTTGTCAGGGGTTAATGTGAAGCATTGATTTCATGTTTCATTTGACTGTGTGGGAAGTCAGTGGGGAATCTATAGCTTTTCTGCTGCTGCTGAAAATGGAAAGAGGATATGTGTGCTCTGTACAGTATGTTACACTGGCCACTGACATTCCTCACACTCATGGGCGAAAGAGCTGCCAGTTACAGCTGAAACCACAGTGTGCAAGGTTGCTGCCATGGAGGTAACAAAATTGAAAAGTAAACATCACAATGTGCAAGTGAGCAATGACAGCAAGTGAGAAGTCACTCTTTTAGTGCGTCGCCTATTCATTCCATGTTGCGTCAGACAGACGGCTTCAAGCCAATGCCACGATTGAGGACACATGGTGCTCCCCACCACATAATGAAACAGAAAAGCTTAACTTGTGCACAGAGAGTTAATTAACTTTAATTCATCTAGCAGCACCTTAAAATTATGTCCAAAAGCTGCGAAAAAATGGAACTCTAATTTAGAGAGCGCAATTGAACAATTAATGGGATTCGCGAATGCTTTCTTTTCAGAACATCATTTTAATTTAACTTTAAAGCCCACTACCTATCACGCTGTTCAGTTTTTCCTGTTCGTACACCTGCATTAGGATTATGATTTGGAAACTGAGATACATTAGAGTTCTAGGATGGGATTCTCTAACCCTTGCTGAGGGAAAGAGTTGATGTTAAAAAGAACTTCCCTCTGTTTGCTTTCTGTCTGAGGCAATGCCCATTTGCTTAGAAGCTCACAACAGTTGGAAATAAATGTGTTCATTGCATGACTCTGATGGCAAAGGATGTAAACAACAAAAGGGAGACAGGACACAACGTAGGAGGGTTGAGCGAGCAAGAAAGAGAGAAAGTGAAGGAGACAGACACAGAAAATCACTTAGGCATGGATGAATGAGGCTGGTATAGATGTTAGTGTGAGAGGAAAAGCCTTGAAATTTGAAACAGCAGCTTCAGAGCTTTCTTCATGAGAGATGGAGACAAGGCGCTTGCGGATAGTACATTCTTTATTCTGTGGTATTTCCTGAAGGAAACACCTGCTTTCAACATCTTTTTGCTGATTCTTGGGATTCCTTTCTCTGCTCTGTGCAGTGTGGCCTGCAGTAGACATTAACTGTATGTGTGTGCTGATTTTTCTATTTAACAGCACTTTCCTTCTGAAGCAGAAGAACGTTTTTAATCTAACACAGTTTGTGTCTAATTGGCAGGAGTTTTGAAATATAATTGTTGCTGAAATTTGAATGAAATTTAGTGAAGAAAACAAGAAGCAGAGTGAGAGTAATAATGCTGCTGTGTTTATAAAACTAAATGAGAACCCTGAGGCCACAACTTTTTTTTTTGTATGTTGTGCAGTCGATATTATTTTACATTCAAATTTTGCACAATTTACGTGTGAATTTTTTTTCTTCTTCTTCTTTCTCCCCCAGTGCAAAGAGTGGAGAATGTAGATGTATCTTTTGCACTTTTGCCTGCGTGTGTGTTAGTTTCACAGCTCTGTGGTGAGAGGACTGTCACAGCTGTGGTTGTGTTTATGCAGATCAGGCACTGCAACACAATTTTGGTACTCACTTTGGCATAACAATGGGCCTGCATCCCCACTGACTACTGTACAAAAAGGTAACCAATGAGAGAGTGCAGATGGGACAATTTTGAATTCTGTTGAATTTTGTGGCCCTTCCCTTTTGTTTTAATTTAAAGAACACATAAACTTGCATGAAAGCACTTTAATGCTAGTACTGTGTGTCATGTTTGGCAGTGTGGCAGGCCCAACAGTGGACCCAAATACAGGACTCAGTAGGCTGAATTAAAAAAAAAAAAAAAACAAATACCCCCCCCCCCCCAAACAAAACACAACAAAACAACTGGTAACTCACAAAATACAAGGAAACATGGAACCCTCTATGTGAGCAAATAATCCAACAGACTAGGACTCTCTGGGAAACAGAACAAGTAAACACACTACCTAAGAGGTATGAGGGAGGACGCGACAAGGAACTGAAGAAACTGAGGCCCTAAATACACACAGTGGTGACAAGGGAAGGAGAAACAGGTGGGAACACACACATGGCTGAAACTAATCACCGTAGGCAAGACCAAGGAAGCAAAACCAAATAGGATGAACATGAGACAAGCAGCTGACAAAATAAAACAGGAAGCAACCAAAACATCCAACAAAGACTAGGCAACCAGTAACAGAGAACACAGAGGAGGCATGGAAACTGAAACAAGGAATAAAATACACACAACTAAAACTATAACCACGACCCTTAAAACTAAAAAGGTTAGAAAATATAAACACAAGAGACCAACTTGGAAATAACTCTGAAAAGATACAAAACCCAAAACTGCAAAAAAGCTACAATAAACTAACAACCACTCAAATGTTAAATAACAGAATTTTGCAGTTCAAAACACAAAACACCAGGTCACAGTGTGGTGGTGGCTGATCTTCTGCACAGCAACCACTGCACCGTTTCCTTTTTAGGTTGATTAAAACTCTGTTGCCATCTGTTTAATGTGTAAGAAGTGCAACACAATTTTACATGACTTATATTGGGTGAATCTTAATATTATTAAAGTTATATAGTCATGAAACGATCAGTCAAACTAATTTGTGCATGTGAGCATATTTAAATATTATTGTGAATGTCTACGCTGCAAGCCTCAGTGCTCAGATCTTTAAATGTGGCCTACATCAGATTTTAACGCGAATAGGTAACGACCCTGAACGAACCCGCAAAAGGACAGTGACAAATCTATCTATCTATCTATCTATCTGTCTGTCTGTCTGTCTGTCTGTCTGTCTGTCTGTCTATCTATCTATCTATCTATCTATCTATCTATCTGCTGAATCGGCTGCATTTGGGACTCCTGAAAAAGTTGTTTGGAGTCTCTTTCTAGTCCCTTAGAAAACTGCTGCTTTTTAAAGTAGTGGGACAAACTGAGATAAGTGACCATTATTCAGAGTTACCCTACCACCTGCTGAGTGGGTATGCAGTCCATCCATTTAACATATTAATTATATTCTAACCCCTCTACAGTGTGTGCTGTCCTGAAGCATGACTAAGCTTTAACCTTACTAAATTGTAAAAAAAAAAAAATACTTTGGCTCACCCTCATGTGCAATGTTCCTGTACATACATTAGGGCTGAACTTTTCAAAATGTCTCATGATGTTGTCATTAATGTGTCATTTAGTTCAGACAGGATAGCAGATTAAACATCAACACACATACGCACACCCACATGCTGGTGTAGATGGTTTGACGGCCACGGAGATAATCAATAAGGCAGGGGTGTTATGACATCACCGGTTGCTAGGGTAACGGAGTCCCCTGAGCAGATGGTGGTATGTTGTATGTGAAGAAGGACGAGAGCTTGTTATGTTTTTGTGCGAGCATGCTGATGTGCGTGGTCATAAGAAGTGACAGTAATGTGACATGGACAACACATTAGATGACGCTGTCATTCGAGTAGCTGCCTTGTAAATTCATGTTCTGCACTATTTATTGCCCCTAATTTCCCTCAGTGAGTCATCAGAAGATAAAGGCAGGCACATACATATTATGGATGTGTTTTAGGTCTAATTTGGTGACACTAAACACAAAATGTACCCCGCAGGGTAACAAACAGGGAAATACTCGGAGTGAATAATGATCGTGCTTTAAAAAAAAAAAAAAAAAGGACATACCCAGCTCAATAAAAACAAGAGAAAAGAAAAAGCGGGGCACTGAGCGTGCTCCGATTTAACCATCTGTCTTTGTTGCACTGAGAAATTCCCTTTGTGCAATTATTTGTCTTGGTGGGCAGGTTACCACTTTGCAGCCTTTCTGAGGTGTCTTTTGTCTGAAGCATCAGGGAATGGAAACATTTTAATAGCCACCAATTGTGTGTATCTCTTTCTTTTGTTGGTAGAGTATTGTAAAGTATGTTTTTAGGATGAATTGCTATTATTGCTAATGCATTATGCAGTAGGATTATTAAAGAAGATAACGTGATTCAGTTACTGCCAGTGTGCTTAATAAAAAATATCTGAAACATCAACAGGCTACTTTGTATGACATTTCTGATGCAAAGGCTGAGTGAAATGCAGTTAGGCCCTTAAGTTTTTGGACAGTGACGTATTTTTTGTAATTTTGTACACACAATCAAGAAGTACAGACTTTCCGTTTTAATTCAGGGACTGATTAGCCCAACCCGGCTGCTACCTGGCTCTTAATTCCAAGAGCGTATTTAGTTTTTCGCATATGTAATATGCTTTGTGTTGCTGTTCATCTTAGATTGTGTTTAGCTAGTTTTAAGAATTAGTACGGACCAGATTTCTTTTTTTATTATGTCCTGTAAAATCTTAGACAGGAGCTGTACTTTTGTCTTAGCATGACTGTAAACCTGTGGTTTACGGTCCCTCACACCCATACAAATCCTCATCATAATAAGGACACACAGACTCTTTCTTTAAGTGTTTATGTTTTAACACAAAGCTGAGAGCAAAGTTGGAAACCAACCCAAGAGCGCTTCACAGCTATCTCTACAGTGATTCTACTGTAGAAACAGGTACAGGTAGAAATTGAGACAACAATGCTACAAGTCTGACGGCTCATCACTGTGTGCCTGCTTGGCTGTGGTCGGCTCAGCCTCAGCATCACTTTGTTTCTTCGGTGGTTTTGTGTTAGCATGCTATCTGTGCAGATGCTCGCAGAGTGTCTGTAAGTGTTGCCAGCAGTTGTTTCTAGCCTGTGTACGTTTAACACTTTACCATCATATTTGTGTACTTTCATGCAATTAAAAAAAAGGAATGTCCATATCTACACTCATCAAAAGTTGACACCATTCTTCAATTATTAATTCATTATTAATTATTATTATAATCTGTTGATCATGCAGAATTTGAAAGAATATTACTATGAATTGTGGGCAATTATTTTCATTTTCTTGTCAAAACAATATAGTGCATGCACAATTTGTTTTGTCCTTAAATCAAATTATGCTTGATTTTCCATGTGAGGTCTGAGTCATCAGTGATGACCCAAACCCAAGCCTGACCCCAACTCTAACATTAAGCATCCATCCATCCATCCATCCATCCATTTTCTTCCGCTTTATCCGGGGCCGGGTCGCGGGGGCAGCAGCCTAAGCA
>JAVDPK010018212.1:0-10778 GCA_034780415.1 Cichlasoma orientale | reverse complement strand
GGCCCCTCTTCTGTGGAACCAGCTCCCAGTTTGGATTCAGGAGACAGACACCCTCTCTATTTTTAAGATTAGGCTTTAAAGTCAGCAAAGAGTTCATAGATTTCAAACACATCCCTCTGCTCACTGATACAAAGACTGCAGCTTAGATTCAGTCTGTTTACAGTTTATGGACGGGCAGTGACTGAAAGACCGGCTAAATTAAACACGCTCGACCAATCAGGAATGGTCAGCCAGTCAAGCCCCACCCCCAAATTCTTCTTTCCTCCAGTTTGTCGAGTGTGAGTGTGCATGTGTGTGTGTGCGTATGGGGGGTAGCTCATTAGCTTGTCATGTTAGCTCTGCAGGGAGCCTCGCACTGATGAATGGGGATTAAATCTACTTTGTAATGAGAATGGGAGCAATGACTGTGGGAGCAGAATAACACAGTGAGTCATGTTCCTGCATTTTACAGCCTCATGTAACTCTGCTCTGAGGGCTAATGGAGCGTCACTGATGACTGATGGCGTTAGGTCTGAGCGAGTGTTTCCTCTGAAGGTCGAGCAGGACCACAGCCCATCACCTGCTCGGTGTCTGTGGGCTTTAAATCATCCGCGCTGCCTGGATCTGGACACCCTGACTCACTTTGCAGATCTGGGATCAGAACACACAGGAATAAAAAGCAAAAGATCAGTTTGAAATATATACATTGTACACATATATACACATGATAATATAATCTGAATGGCAGTGGCTGATGATAATATGAATCTGGAACATACTGTATATATACACCTAGTAAAATTACACTGGTGAATCATGCATCACCTATTTATGGAGGAGTTATAGAGTTTGATGGCCACAGGCAGGAATGACCTCCTGTGGTGCATTTTGATGGTATGAGTCTAGCAGTTAGATAATCCTAAATATATCTGTGACCACGCCCCCAAAATGATCATGTAAGCAAAAAGAAAAGATTTAAACAGTCTAAAGATTAAAAACATGAGAAATTGTTCTTCTAAAAATATCTGCTCATTTCAGAAGCACTGAATGAGGTTCATGTTTCCCGCTGAGCTGCATCACTTTTACCGGCGCTCTGGGAGTGTTTGGGTTTCAAACAGCAGGGGGCGCAGCTCAGTCTCTGTGCTGCTGGAATGTGTGTGGTTGAATAAACGAGTCCTTTCCAGAAAAAGACGTTTGGATGGCAGCATTCGTTTCTCCGAAACCTTCACGCGCGTACACGTCATGTGCACTGATCCGCGCTCACGCCATCGTGCCGGCTTAAGACCGCCTCACTATCCTCGAGGATGTCCACGACTTCCAGAGTCTCAGCTTTGAGCCTCGTTCCTTCTTTAATGTTAACCATGAACGATGAAATCTTACAGTGAGAAACATCTCAGACTCTTTGGGACCGTTTTATACCTCATCAGGTCTTAAACGTGTCACGGGCATCAGATTTCAGCTGAGAATAAACGAGCTCACGGCTTTGTGATGTAATAAACTGTGTTTGGACTGTTTTCAGTTAAAACAGTCTCCTCACAGTGTTCTCAGGGTTCGGCCATGATGAGAAGCTTTGTGGATCCACAGCATGGGGGCTCGTTTGTAGCCATTATGGCTCAATCTTCAGTATTGTGTCATCCACAGCTTTCTGTCAACACAAGGCCGCTTTAAAGAAGTTTCCTCAGTCGCAGCCCGACTCCTAGTGAGCAAATACCCATCAATCAGGCAGGTGAACATTATTATAAGTATACCTGTGGGCTTGAAATAACTTCCAGATCATTAGCCACGCTATCTCTGTGGGGCTCTGCGAGCACTGAAAATCAGCTTCTAGAGACAGAAATAAAAACCTCTTTTCTTCTCACATCCTGCAGGTCGCTGTTCCACATGTACGCGGCGCAATTACAGAATATTTAAGTTCTTTTCACGCTGTGTGAAGCTGATTGTAGCCGCGGCCTGTTTGAGCAGCGAGTGCTGTAATTATTTCTCCCGCGTGGGCGCATTTAAAGGTGAAACCCACCTTCACGTATCATCGTACATCACTGTGGCTCTGCTGCTTTCCTGAGACTGTAGCTGAATTATGTGGTTAATTTAGTTCGTCGTGACTGCAGCCTCTCACCTCTGTAGTGTTTGGCTTTTGTCCCGTAGGAAACCAGACCGCTGCACCTCGGACTGCAGAGCAGCAGCTCGAGTGTGGACACTCCTGTGTACTCCTGTGTACTCCTGTACTCAGTGTAGCGAGAGGAAGATCTGTGACAGGCGAGTTGTGCGCTTATTGGAAACAAAGTCAGTCGGTTTTCTGGACAGATTTTTGCTTCGATGTTTATAATGAGGTGTGTCGCTAAATAAAACCTGAACACGAGCTTTAAACATTTTCATGTTTTGTTTGTGAACATTATGTTTCCTAACAGAGCTGAATGAGATGCAGCTTAGAGGTCGAAGTTCTCTGATAGCCCGACTTCAGCTGTTCACTGAGTGTGACTTTATTTATCCATAAAAATTCATGAAAGTGTTGTGAGTGTGGAGGTGATCATAATGAATTCATTGATCCTTGTGTTTGGGGAAAGCAGGGATAACGTGTCCCACAAAAATGAGTTAAAATGTGACCGTGTCCCTGACCTCTGACCTCTAACCTGATGTAATCCTACTGCCTGAAAACTGTTTGCTGATTGAGGATGAGAACTGCAGAGCACCTGGGTCCTCGCTGTCATGCAGCCGTACCTGTCGGCGTGAACACACCTGAAAACAGCAGGTGTGAGTGTGGAAGCTCTCGCCTTGGACGCAGAGCTGCTGTTTGATGAATTTATCACTCAAAGGTGAAGCATTTGTTTCCCTCTGCGTCTCCTGCAGGTGAAGTATAAGAAGGATTTCGAGGAGAGCAAAGGTCGCGGGTTCAGCATGGTGTCCGACACGCCGGAGATGCAAAGACTCAGACGGACTCAGGAGCAGATCAGCAACGTATGAACGCACACACAGATCCACACTGAGCTCCTGTATTTGAGAGTGTGTGTTTGTGAATATGTGAGGGTGCACTTTGGTCAGTGAGCATGCACGCACACACACACACACACACACACACACACACACACACACACACACACACACACACACACACCTCTACATCATGGAGCCCGGCAGCGTTGTTGACGGCAGCCGTTTGAAGAGGAGCTTCTTCTACAAACATTACTGTAAGTGAGCACGACTTCCTGTTTATTGAATGTGGGCGGAGCAGGTTAGATTTGTGACAGGTAGCAGAGGAGGAGGAGGGGGGTTGTGGAGGAAGAGTAGGCTGCTCCAACAACACGGAGCATAAAAGTCAGCTGCAGATGTCACAGTTTTACTGCAGGTCTGTTCAGAGTGTAATAACTGAGTAATAACACACGAGTCTGCAGTTAAAAACAGAGTTACTGACAGAAGTTTGTGGATGCTGTAAATAAATTTTAGCCTCAAAAACTGTGAAATCAGAATTTAGTGCCCACCAAAGACTGAATATTGAGTGTGTTTTACAGTAAATAAAGACTGAATGATTCCTGCAAACAGGGCACAGTACAGCAGCGATGATGTCATTCAGATATTGAGTTATTTAATATCAACATTTAATCTGTGATTTTGTCTTTTTATGACGTGTGTGTGTGTGAGAGTGTGTGTGCCTGTGTGTGTGTGTGTGTTGATGCATACAGATGCCCCACAGATGTGTCCTGATGACTGAGACAGGCTCAGCAGATGAAGGTTTGTTCCTCCTCCTCCTCCTCGTCTCTGTCTCCAGGTTTAAACTGATTGTTTTACTCGTGCATTTAAAAACAGGTCAGAGCAGCGATCGTGTCTCACTGAACTGAGGTCAGAAATCACTCCTGTCTGCAGCCCTGTGACCTTTCTGCAGCAGTTAGTTTACTACTGCAGGGCGTGCTCCTGCTCCTCCACTGTGTTCAAAGTGATCAAAATATTTCTGAATACAAACAATTAAAGACCAGGATTATAACAGAATGACTGCATCAGTGCGTAAACCACAAATATCTCTGAGCTGTGACTGCAGCAAGCTGCCAGCTGATGACGGATTCATACCAGCTGATTCTTTTCTTTTCCTAATCTTCAAAGTTTGGTCCTTCTTGGTGCGGCAGTGAAGGTGGGAATTCTGGGAAAAGCCAAAGTGGAGTGTGTTTTTGTTTCATGGCACTGAAATTTATGGAGCTCTGAAGCTCTGTAAAATTATATTTTTGGGTTTTTCTTAAGGAAGTGGGGGAAAACACGGTGCAAATTGGCGACAAGCCGGGATTCGAATTCGCGCCTCCCACACCTCAAAGCGCCATATGAATGTGGTCGCCTGCTCCACCCCTGAGCCACCCAGGTGCCCGGACCTGAACTGTTGGAAGAGTAATGAGAGGTTGTGCGATCAGTGAATGTGTGAGTCCTCTGTAGAGCCTTTGTTTTCCCCTGGTTGGAGCGCCCACATGGAAAACTGGAAAACCAGTGATTCTAAATTTGATGAAGTTTGTGGTTAAATAAATTCAGTCTGATTTTCTGACCTGATCGATAACAGCTGGCTGAGAACAGAGGGTTTGATCCGTGAGTCGGCTGTTAGGAACTTACTGTACGAGGAAGAAATCTATGAGGTTCCTGCGTTTGATCCTCTGCAGCTGATCTCAGACTGCAGCTCTCTGGAAATGTCATCCTGAGAGACCGAGTTTGAAACATCAGACACTGAGATGCACGTTAATAATGCTCTGAAACAGTTAGTCTTCAGTCTCCCCGGCCCGGCTCTCTCCGGCTCCTCCCCCCTCGGTGTACCTGACCGAGTGATCGCATCATTCCGCTGCGTTAATACACACCAAACTCTCTCTCCTCATTTGCTCTGCTTTAATTAGGACGCACACACATTGGCTCGTCCTCTCTCTAAAATGATGACATTTAACAGCCCCCACATCTTTATTTTATTACTCGGCTCTTTTCAAGGTTGACCTGGCGAGAGAAAGATGAGGGGGGCTGAGTGGGAGGACGAAGAGGCGGACTGAGACAGAGAGCGGTGGGCAGGTTTCTCTTTGAATATGACGAGCTGTATATTGATGCTGCTCCTCGTACACGCTGATGAGTCCGCAGGCCGTCGTCTGTCCTTGAGTCTCTCTGCTTTGCTGTGAGAATCAGAACGAGAGTTTAAAACTGGGGCCTTTTTATCTTCCTCACGTCAGGCTTCAGTCTGCCTCCTGAAACGTGTCTCGTGCCGTCTTTCCTCCACAGCTGGGGATTAAAATTCCTTCCTTCCCTCACATTTCATTACTGCTGCCACCTAACGAAGAGTAATTATCCTGGAAGGCGGTGCTAGCATCTGTTTGAAATTCACCCACAGTGATGGAGATCCTGTCGCTCAGCTCAAACTTTGATCCACTCTCTAACTCATGCACGGCGCCCCTCTGTGGTGGCTGGCAGCAGCGCGTTAGCAGGAGATCCCGCGTGTCCTAAAAGTAGGAGCTGTGCATCAGGCCTGCTTCATCACAGCCCTCCAACACCCCGTCAGCAGGTCACGGCCTCTAATCACTCCACCCTGCCCTGCATCAGGTTCCTCTGAGCACCATCAGGCTCTACTTAAACACTGCTCTCCTGGCAGGGACAAAACAACAGTTCAAAGCTTTGACTGTTCATTCAGCATCAGGACCGACTGAAAATAGTTTTTCATGAAGGGGAAGTTCATTCCAAGATTTAGGAGCTGCAGAGGCCCGATCTCCTCCACTCTGGATCAGCTCAGCAGATCTCTGTAGGCTCTGGTGGGGAATCTGCAAGTTTCAGAGATATCAGGAGAACTGGGAACCATGAGGGTGATACTGGCCCGTGTCCCAGCAGAGTTGGTGCAGCTGCAGACGGTAGCAGGGCTGTGGTGAAATGCAGAGTCACAGCTTCATGCGTGCCTTCAGCTGAATAAGACCAGTTTAACAATCACAGTTATTTATTAAGAGTTAAAGGACTCTCAGGTTCTCTGCACACAGAGCTGAGGTTGGAGCTTCCTCTGCTGTTTTCTGTTCTTCGATTAAGAAAATGTGATGTCATCCTCACATCACAGCGTTCAGGACGTGCTTCAGTTTCAAAGCCTCTGGTACAGTACGAGATGATCGTCTCTGACTGCTGAGTGGAAAAGCCTGAAGAGTGTTATTCCTGCTGAGCCGCGGCTGGTTCACATCAGGACGAGATCACAGGGATTTCTCCCAGGAAAAGCTTTGTGTTTCACAATTCATTAACGAGATCTGAGGAGGGAGAGAGCGTGAGCTCCTGGTCCGTGAGGCGGCTGTCGTTTCTTTTTTAACCACCTATAAAAACTCAGACTTTTTCCCGAAGCAGCCCGGAGCCCAGGGAATGGGTGAGCCTGTGGTGGCTGCAGGCCCACGCTCAGCCAGGACTCAGCTGTTTCTTAGACCACTAAACCACTGATGTGTTCGGAGACCTCAGTTGTTATTTGACCCCTGGCACAGTGAGGCTCGCTCTGAGGGCCGGTGAGCAGGGGCAGCAAACAGAAGGCTAAAATGTTGTGAGTATTAAAGACGATGGTAGCAGCAGTTATGAAAGCATGCCGGCCCCTATCAGAACCATCTGCTTGCCAACATTATGCAGTTGTCATGGTAACTGATGCATTTGTATTTTTTACATTTACAGATAAACTGTCATGTTGTTAGTGGGAGAAACAAATCATCCTGATTTTTAACACCATTCCAGACTTGTGGTACTCACAGTGAACGAATATCTTCATTAGTGAGATTAGGATAAATAAATAAATAAGAGCCTGCGGCGCTGAAAAACTGCAATTCCTCCAGTAACCACCAGAGGGTGGATCCAACAGCGAGCCAATCCTAAAATGTCCAGCTGATGGATGAGAACAGGAACTGTTACTATTGATAGTTTCCCACATCGTACCAGCCGTACGGTGGGTGAGTTCGTCTTTAACGCACTGATTCTGATGCTGTGCTCGTTGTTGATTGACAGATGGAGCTGCCAATCAGTGTGGTGTAGGTGACATCATCACTGTGGGCAGTTTTAACTGCTCTGCAGAGCCTTCCAGTCTGAGATATTTGGACCAGCTCGTGATGTAACAGGAATTTTTTTTCATATCCCCAATTTTTGTAAGATTTGATGACCACAGCAGGACGGCCTAAAAAGCTCCCAAAATGCCTAAAATGAGCAAAGTTAGCTTTCAGTTGATTATTGGAGCTTTTTTCACACATAAAATAAACATTATTATTATTATTATCTACAATAATTATTTCATTTGTTATTCGATGCCAGGTCCTGTGGCTGCTTCAGTGTTAGCGGTGTGTCGAGCTGTGCTGGCTCTGTGTGCTGCGTGGCAGCAGATGGTCGTTCAGATCCGCCGCAGTCGCTCTTTATAAGGTCGACGTCCTGTTTACCTCATCGCCATCTGACACCAGATCCCAGCTCCAGATCTCCTGCTGTCTCCGACTCTCATACTGGAAGATCACTGAGACTGCACGATGCTGGGATCAGAGTTCCTCTGCAGCACTGAGGAGTGGATTTAAAGCTTTATGTACAACAGCTATTACCAAACTTAGGACTGCTGCAACTCAGTGTTACAGTGTTACAGTGTACTTTAATCACAGCTCTGATCATCACAGCGTACTGTGAAGCACTTTCTCTTGTGTTGCTTGGTAACATTAAGACCACCTGACAGCCCCTCTCACCAGGACAAGTTCAGGATCAGAAATGAAGGGTGAAATGCAGCTTTGATGCTTTTGTTTCATTAGTTCTTTGTTTCCATCCACGTGTGTTTTCTTAAAGGGTCGAGCTGTCACAGAAAGGCAGCTCACAGCCTGCACAGGTGTTTGACAGTGAATACCAGGTGAGCCCCGGGTGGGCTCTGGCGTCTGGTGTGATCTGCTTTGGAAGCCGCGGCAGGCGGGAGTGTGACTGGGGTGGTGCACCTGCTAAATTCTAATAGATCAGAAGGGCTAAAGCTAGCTCGATGGTGTTGCTCGGTGTGAATCCAGGCTGTGAAGCTGCGGTCTCATCATCCTTGTGACTTATTGGGCTTCAAGCAGGACGTGTCAGAAAATAAGTGGCTTCATGGCGACAGATCCTCGAACGCACTCTAATCCCAGAAACACACACTTAAACACACATTCATGCAGCGAGTGCCCGGCCTTGTTTCAGCACACACACCGGACCCAGAACTGACTCTGGCTGGCATGAAGGGCACGGTGCTGATAAGGTTCTGAGTAGTGGGCTAAATGTAGAAGTCAAAAACGATAAGAGGGCACAACGTGAGCCCAGGGGGACATTTGGCCGTCACAGGAGAGGCAGTTCAGTCGCTTACAGGTTACTGAACATGTAGAGGAGCCAGACGGCAAACGCACCATTACAGAGACTGGAAGGTGACGTGAAGGAGCTGAAGAGGAGCTGAAGAGGAGCGACGCGCTAGACAAAAGTGAAAAACTGAGTGATCGCTGCATCACAGAAGGTTAATACGTGTCTACAAACCTGAGAGGACGCCAGTGAGACCTTACATAAAACCTGAAAGGCAGAAGAAAACCAGGACATGGAAAATCAGCCACAGGTCAAAGGTGAGTGAAAATCTGAGCAAACTGACTGAGAGCATCAGAGGAAGTGAACAGAGGAGCCTACAGCGTGAGGAGGAGACTGAGAGGGCGACTGTAATCTTCAAGAACCTGAATCAACACGAGGCTGAAACATGACCTTGATCACAGGCTGACTTTAGCAGGCTGAAAGTGTCTCCTGAGCTGCTACTTGCTTTTAGTTCCTTCAGTGTTTTCCTGCTGGAGTTAAACATGAACCTCCTTTTTTTCAGAGGTGGAGAGTGAGGAGGCCTCAGCTGTTCCAGGATCAGAGGGAGAGACACGAAAGGTGGTGACGGTGGAGGAAAAGGAAGAAGAGCTGCTGGACCACAAAGTGAGCGCAGTGACATCAGTGAGCACGGCTGTTTATACAGAGGGGCCCAACGCAGAGGAGGAGGAGGAGGAAGCAGAGACAGAAGAAGAAGAGGATGAAGAGGAGAAGGAGGGGGAAATTGAGAAGGAAGATGATGAAGCAAAGGTGGAGGGAGGCAAAAGGGAGAATGATGGGAATGAGGACTCCAAAGCAAAGGCGTTGCTGGGATGTTGGGAGTCAGAGGTGAGAACTTTGAAATTTGACGAGCTTTTCAAACCTGTCAGAGAACAGAAGACATTTAATGAGCTAACTAAAGGAAAATAAGGAGGTGGAACTACAATTAACCAGGAAATGAATCTGCTGTTCCTTAAAATTGTGCTTTCATCATTCTCATATACTGAAAGTATCCTTACACCACAGGAGATCTGAAATACTTTCAGGGCTTTTTATCAAATCAGGTACCGCCTACTGTCCAGAACCGCATGTGGGGGCGGGGCCTTCAGTCTTACTGGTCTTAACATCGGTCCAGTTAACAGGCCCGTGGGCTCTTAGGAGGCCAAACAAGTTCTGCTTATTTGGTTATTCTTTGTCTAAAGTGATTTTCCGATCGACGTCACGTACAGTGTTCCCAAACTGCCGAACACTTCGAGTGTTTTCCCGTTCTTTGATGAAGTCTGCTCAGAGCCCCCCCTCAGCTCTGACTGCGAGTCTTTCTGTTGACCTTGGCGTGGGGCTTTGCCGGCACTGCAGGTTTTTAGAAAAGCTTAGAGAGGATTAGTTGAAACTACAAATGAAAATGTGCCATTATTAGCCTTTGACAGTGGGATTTCTGAATGCAGGCTGGTTAAGGAGGCGGGGGTTAACTGTGCGTGAATTATGAAGTTTCCGCTGGTTGACTCACAGCTCTCTGTCTCTCTGGGCTCAGTTAGGTCAGATGGATAAATTAGTTTCCCAGTATTGTCCATTAATTTCAGTCAGGAGCACTTTAGTCATTTCTGTCTGTTCTGGGCCATCTTTTGCTGTTTTACAAAAATGGAGTGATGGAGGGTTGCACAGAGGCTTGCAGATGTGCATCACTATAGGCAGGATCAAGCAGCTTAAACAGCACGTCATATATGCATGTCTTTGTCCTGTCTCTGTCCCCTCACAGCAGGGCCCACTGTCTGTGTTTTTTCTATGGGATTCTCTTTATGTTCTATTTTCTGGTTGTTTCTTAGTTTAGATTCTCAGTTTGTTAGTTTTTGTATTCTGTTTTTGGTTTTATTTATTGTGTTACATTCTGTTATCCTGTTTTATTTTGGCGGTTCTTTGCTGTATGTTTTGTGTTTAGTTTTCCTTCCTTTGTGTTATTAGTGTCAATTTGTTCCTGTGTCTCCTCCCCAGCTCTCTCTCTGTTCCCTGATGACCTTGTGTGTGTATTTAAGTTCTCAGTGTTGTCTGAGTTCCCCCAGTTGTGTGTTCCCCAGCTGTGTGTTCCCCAGCTGTGTGTTCCCCAGTTTAGTGTTTTTTCTGCCTTTTCTTGTTATTTTGTTTTCAGCCTTGGTTGAGTTCTGTTATTGTATTTGGGGTTTTTGTGTTGTATGAGACGATTCCAGCATCGAAGCTGCTTTGAGGCACGCTCTCCTCCTCGCTCCTGCAGTGGGGTCCAGCCCCGCCTGCCACGCAGCCTAACCGTGACAGAAGCGATATAAAGATGTTGGGTCTGTGTAGTTTAATGTCCTCACTCGGGCTTTTCTACTTTTAAGATCTTTCCAAAACAGTGGATGCAAAAATATTATCATTAATCCCTCCACCCCTCCAACATTATCCAGACTATACCAGAGCAGCTACTGACCTTTGCAGTAATGGTTTATCCTCTGCTGGATAGCACATGATTTAGAACCAACTACAATAAAGAAGTGTTCTATCAAAAATGGGTTATAAAA
>JAVDPK010018211.1:0-10779 GCA_034780415.1 Cichlasoma orientale | reverse complement strand
GACTAGTCGCTGTCGACTCGACTTTTATCATGTCGACTTCGACTTTAAAAAATCTGAAGTCGTTCAACCCCTAGTATTATCTTATCAAGAAAGATTGTGAACCTTACCTTGATCTCAAGAATTAGAAGATGTATGAAAGCTGGAAAATGCTACAATCATATTTCCAAGAGCCCGGGGTGTTCATTTTTCTACTATGAGATAAACTCTGTACAAATGGATGAAATTCAGGGCTGTTACTGCGCTCCCTAGCAGTGGGCAACCTGCAAAGGTCACACTAAAGGCACATTGTACAATCTCAAAATAGGTGATAAAAGAATCCCAAGGGCAGAGGTAGGAATTAACGAAGTACAAATACTTCATTACTCTACATAAGTACAATTTTCAGATATTGAGTATTTATTTTTCTGACTCTTTTCTTTCCATACATTTTTACACAAATATCTACATTTTACTACAAAACAGGCTTGTTACTTTAGGCTTAATGCAATTGAGGGACGATATCGCTTTCCAGCACTGCACACCTTCAAACATCCAGCTGATTTGAGCCTAAATGGAGGGAACAATAATACTTAAAAGACAGTCCTATTGGTGTATCACCAGGGATTGTCGCAAACAAAGAGATGAAACAGGCAAACCCATAAAAGTTATGCATCATTCATAGTAGTACAGTATAGCCAGGGGTTAAAGTCAGCCAGAACAATCTGGAAAGACATTTGTCCATAAGTTTGACCGTATATTGGATCTGTATATGATATGAAGTTATATTTATTTCATATTTTGGAATGTCCTGAAAAACAAGCTGATTTATACAAATTTTTTGTTATTCAAATATTACATGAAAATACAAGGTATTTTAGTGCAGGATAAATGGGTTAGCTTGCAGGAGTGTGGTGAATTTACAGTAATACCCTGTGTTGGACTGGTACAGAGCAGCAGACGCGTTCATGCTCAGTGTTAGATTACATTAAGTGCAGTAGAGATAAATTTGAATTGTTAGTGTAAGGGACTGAAATCAGGCAAGACTGTTCATAAAACATCTGCTTAAGACAATTAAGTTGTGTCAATTCATAAAGAGCAATAAACCTCAGAGCAGCAGCAGGTCAGCTGATTACAGCCTTTACACAAAGAAAATCTACAGGACCTCACAAAAGAAATTATTGAGAGTTGTGATTCTTTTCCCCCCACTGAGCCACTACAACCAAGGTTAGATCCCCCCCCCCCCCCCATCCCACTTTAACCCCTGGCTATACTAACTTTTAGGTGTGGAGGCAATGTCACCCTCTACAAAGTAGGCAACATAAATTAGAGCTAATGTTTAAACTCTCTTTGTTTTTCTTTGCTTGTATTCAACATATAGCAAGTGCCAAAGCTGAGTACATTCAGAATTCAGAATATGAATTTAGACTGAAAAAAAGTTTGTATTTCCATGTACTAATACTATTTTATTACTATGGATGGATTAGTAGTATGAGGTCCTTTGCACAAAAATAGCTGGTAGCTACCTTTTACTGTAAGGTCGGTTTAAGAAACACAGTGAGCTCAACCAGAGTCATGTAATCTAAACCAGAAAATACTGAGAAACATGGAGTTGTGACACCACATGTGAAGGTATCTCAAGACAACTGCTGTTTATTTTTCGTGTTTTGATTGCATCTTGGGAATGCACAGTTCACACTACCGTAACCTTTATCTGGAGATGTGTACTTTTTAGAAGGAGTGATTGTTTTCTGAGTTTGATGAAGAATTTGTTCAGAATGGCTTTCTCTCTGTAGCACATTGTATGATGATTCCTTACAGTACAGGAGAAAAGATTAGAATAACTATTTGAGTTCATTATTGAGAAGAAGTTTAAAATTTATTGTAGACTAGAAATGTTATAAATACAGTAAGTCTAAAATATGCAATTTATGTAATCGTGTATATTTACCTTCTACTTACCTGTATGTACACATTAAAAAATGAGCATATAATTGATTTGTGTTTTTATTTTAGTTTCACACATTTCTGCACTTTCAATAATCCAGCAGACAAGCTGACAAATTCTTCAGAGTCTTGAAGTTAGAAAAGAGTTTAACTGTCTGTCAAGAGATATACATGGCAAAAAACACATGGTCAAGGGTCACTTACTGTACCAGTTTTTGTGGTTTTGTGGTAGTATCAGTAACACAACATGATGCATCACATTCACATTCACCAAAAATCTGCAAAACATTTTAATGGAAACAGCTGTCATTAGGAGGTAACTTTCAGCCAACTCAGCAGACCTGAGCAGAGGTCTAATCACTCCGAATTACTGAACATACCTGTGTGGGTGTGCAGGGCCCATTAGTACTGGAAGTCGCTTTCTCAACTCAAGGTGCAGTTCAGTCTGTAGAGACCACAGCTTTTTGATAATTAGCTTAAACATTTAAGAGTATGGTTGGTAGTGACTCAAAATCAACATTAAGACTGACATCTTTCTATTATGCATATGCGTTCAAGGCGCACACTTTTTTCTGCCATATTTTGCCATATTGGACCACTAATGCACTATTTGTAGCTGTCATTTCAAGATGCTGTTGCAGACCATAGCAAGTTTGTCCAGAGTTTCTCTTGTATCAGTAATCACCACCTGCAGCTCCACTTCGCAATGCTAATGACAACTGAAGCTGCCATGAAGCTGTTTGCAATTTTTGTTCTCATGTGGTGCTGTGCAGCATTAGGAATTCCGACATTTTAGATTCAAAACTTCACTTTTGTTCCCCTCACTATAAGTCTATCAGATCTCCTGGCAACAAAGCCCATTAGTACGACAGGGCTGGTTGAGAGGGCCCTATCCAGATATTATGCAAATTTCTTAGAGGCCAAATGGTTCATGTGATTACAGCAGTATAATGAAGGGTTTATCCATCTTGTTGCTTGAAGTTACTAGCATCCCACAGACTTGCAGACTTAAAATCTGAAATAAATGTCAACCTGGGATCCAATCAGTCAGTCTGCTGAAATAGCTTCTACTGGCAATGGCTGCTTTTTCTGTGCTTCCAGGGTAGCCAGTGGCTATCCATGGAAGGATTTCCTGTTTTGTCTCCTGGTCAATGTATACTCAATAAAAAGCAGCATAATCATTAGTCAGTGGTATTGAAAATTGCATTTTGGCAACTGTAGTCCCTCTTTACTCTCCACACTATATACCTGCATGCAGCTAAAGCAAATAGAACTCTGCCAGCAGATTACAAATGAAAACCAGTAACAGATTATTTCAATTTATGTACAAATATTAATATAATGATTACACTACAATAAACTTTATGAACAGCAAAAATAAATAAAATAAAAATAACTAGGCACAGCTCAGTCATAAAAAAATAAATAAAAGCACACAGTCGATGATGAAGTGTTTTGCAACATCAGAAAAAAAAAAGCCTTTAGACAAACATCAATTCATGTAACGGTCTCATGCTTTCCTTAGGAGTTAAAAAGTCATACCAGGATAAAAATGTATTGAATGAACAGATTTTGTAATTAATAGAATAAACACCAATTAAAACTGACATACAGTAATTAAGATATTAGCAAATAAAAGTCATCCTCAACAAGCAGTTTTGCCTCAGTTTGTGCTGCTCTTTCATTGCGTGACATTTGAAAAGCCAGACTAAATATGAAGGTCATTAATGCTTTGCTCAGTATATACAATTTTCTGGCCAATCTGTTCTTTTTTTGTTTTTCAGATTTGGAGGGAGCCCGTCCCTTTCTTCTAACCAAGCATGTGGGCTGTTGTTGTTTTTTCACTGATTAACTTACTGCATCTTCAAGGAACAAGGGAGCAACTAATCAGCAAAATCACCTGTTGTCATGACTATTTGGAAGGAAACCCTTTCAGTCCATAGCTCATTATTGGCCTCCACTGTGCTGTAACAACTGCTGGTGGAGAGCACCAAAACAGTCATTAATTTATAAAAGTGCTCCATAGTTTTCAAAGTCTCTTATAGATCCGGTCTGATATTGTTTTGTCCAAAAAAAAGTATTCACATATTAAAATTTGCATTTGTTAAATACCATAATTTGTTCTTAATGAGGATCATCAGTTATGTACGAGCTTGAATGAGTCACTTTCAAACCTACAAAAAATGAGAATCATTTTGCTATTTACAGCACTGCACAACAAATGAGGACATTTCATAACAAGCACCTCCTCAATAGTCATTTCCCTGCAGTACAAATGGGTCTATTGAACACTTGTTGGGCATTTTCTGGGAGGATGAGTGATTATAAAGATGCTCTTTAATAGTGTTTGGAATATGCACTCAAAATGTGGTTACACACTGTTTTGGGATGAAGCTTTGAAAAGATTCCATCCTATTCATTATATTCAGATGTCACTGATACACTTGCATCATCAATTAGAACAAACATCAACATTTTGAATAAAACTTGCACTTATATTGAACATTGATGTACTACTTTTTAGTAAAACGTATAGGATAGGACTCCACAGTTTAATACATATAGAAAGGTGACGGCAAACGATATTAAAAACAGAGAGCATAGTGTCTTGCGGCACTTTTCATCTAAACAGAGAAATAATTGCATTTTCCTTTTTTTTTTTCTGTGTGGGATGTGTGATGTCAGTGGCACTTAGAGTCAGTAAAGTCAGATGCCAGAGATATATGCCTCACCTGGGGCGTCTTTACCGATTCCTGCTGCATCGTCCCGCTAACACAGACACTGGAGTAGAAGGCTTGGCTGGTAGATTTATGCCGCTCCTCAGTCCATTAATGTCCCCTTTTTATGTGTCCATTTGGCACAGCGGCCACTCTGCTCACCTCGTTTAGACCGGATGCTGTTAGGACAGTGTGAGGCCCACACTGATTCAGGTAGACAAAGAGGGAGGGGAATGGATGGTATTGCAGTTAGAGAAATCACCCTTGTACATAGCAGGCATAAGCACTGTAAGATGCTATAGCTGGACTGCCTTGCCATTATCCATGTCTTGATGCTATTGAAAAATACAAGCCGTGTGTATATGTATTTGTCTTTATGTGCACAGTGTATGAATATTTTAGAGCTTTGTTTATTTTCCTTGCATGCATAAGAGTGTATCATGCGTTGCATGAGTGTGTGCAGCTGCACAGGAGCACGCACATTTTGATTAATGCTGTATAATTTAATTTCACACATGGCAGCAAGAGAAGAGTTTTTAATTTTGTGGACTTGAAGAGGCAGAAATCCTGTAATGTAACTTCAATAAACTTAACACAGCATGCCTGGTTCTACTAAAGCAGCTCTGCTTCTCAAACATGTTCCTGCCATTTCCCGTCTCTGATGCAGAAATGAACAGTTTTAATGATATCAAGAACAACAACTGTATGTTTTTGTTTATTATTCTTAACTTGACTTAAACATGGAAGACATGCTCTTGTACTCCACTGACAGGAAAGCTAGGAGCGAAACAGGCTTCATCATGACGTCCCCATTTCAGAGTCAATCCATAGACTGTATATAAAATCTCAGCAGAGCCACCGACAGTCACCCACCAGTTTCTGGACTCTGTGGTCAGATGTGCTCCAGAAGTGACCACATTCTAAGTTAGCAGCTTGCATTAACAAGCTTGTTTAGCAAGCTGCATCCATAACCATACGGGTGGAATGCACAGACACAGATGCTGGCTAATTATTAACAGAGCAATGAGTTGTGTCTAATTTGGAGTAGAAATGTCTTACTGTACTATAAAGCAACCGACATTATTTGTGAGGGAATTCCATTAAATATACTCCAAAAAGCGCCAACGGCACAAAAAACAATTGAGAGGTTCAAGTCATAACAAATGAGTGAGTTAAAAAAATATATCTCCCAGTACAGTTGCTCTGTACTATACAAAAAGTAAGGAAATTTGTGTCTGGCTAATTATTTCTTTGATATGCTTCTTTGCCAATGCTTCTTGGCAATAAATCTTATACTGTTGGAAAGCATGTTTATTTCCCCTTGAGTGGTGCCATATTTGTAAGGAAAAAGCATTTGTGGGTTGAGCAGCAGAGTTGAGGATGTGGGATGTACCCATGGAAAACTTGCCAAATCTTCCCTGCCAGTGCCAAACAGCTCAATCTGCTATTGACTCTTGTTTTGAACCTCTGGTACCCCACGTGCTTACAGGCAGGCTTGTCATCATTGACTGCAGTGTTGACCTGAAAGGCTTCTTGTGGTTGAATAAATACGATTCATTCATCTTTGAGTCACACCGTATTTTTCGTTTTCTTCCAGTTACTTCCCTTCTGCAATATTAAATAGACTTACGTTGCACTTTTCTACCAAGCATGACAAAGAACCTCTCACTTTCTCCTATGCACACACTCACACACGCTGATAGAGCCAACACAGAGCAATTTAAGTTTCAGTGTTTTTGCTCACGGACACTTTGATGTGTAGTCAGCAGGAGCTCGGGATTGAACCACCAACTGCCAACCCACTCCCTACCTTTCATACCTTTAGGAGGCCAGTCCGAGTATTTGAGAACCTCTGTGCTAAAGGATTCCAATAACAACAACAACAGGGAGGCGCTAACATTTATGAGGGGTTTTGTCTCTAGACACAGCCTTGGCTGCTTTTAAAGTAAAAAATCTGTTTCTGCAGTTTTTCACTCATCCTATTGAGTAACTGAGTAGGATGAGGATGCCTTTTCTCTTTAGCTTCCCAATTCAAGGTTTTATAATGATAAAGAACTTCAAGTTTTATTTTCAAATCCTGCCTTGCTCAGCTTTTAGGTTTCTGAATCCTCATTTTATTTGATGTCATGAGGTGACATAATGCCTCAGTGCTGTTCAGCTGCCCAACCCCTCCTCCCAGTAACACATCAACACTCTTGTCAAGTCAACACGCCTCCCACCACACCTCCAGATGGGACAATCTACTGTAGCTTCACTCTAAAGACAGAATGCAAGCTGTTTTTTTTTTATTCATCATTCTCCTTTTCTTTACCTCCTTTATTTTACTTTTTCTATCACATTCTGGTGCTTTTTCAAAATAATTGTCAGCTTTAAACTTTCAATAATTGCTATCATTACGCATATTTTTGCAGCTATGCAGCAAATTGCCATAATAAATCCACAGGAAGAACTATAATCACTGCTGGTATCTTTTAAAATGTGAATTTTGCCTCTCCAGCCCGTCATTTGCATTTAAATAATAGCAGTGACGTAAGTTCATATTTGCCTCAGCAAGGAAGGTTTGACAAACATCATCATTATTCTGTGTAAGTGGAATCCTATGGCAGCAAACACATCTTTGAGCTTCTGTGCTACACCCATTAGCCATTCGGTGACAGTTGCTTGTTTGTGCTGAATTTTCCATGCTCAAACAAGTCACAGAGCACACAGGAACAGCTCGAAGTGAAAAGGTGGAACTGCCACCTACAGTATGAATATAACATTTCCGCTTGCAAAGAAGCCATGGCGCACAGACAGTTTCATAAGAGCGAAATGATAGACATCCATAGCATAATTGCTTTTTAGAAGGGCACTTGGCAGTAGTAGTTTGGAAGGAAGGAAGGAGAAGTACAATAATGATGAAATATCAATGAGATGATGAAAAAGTAATCATTCTGCTGGAGAAGCACAGAGCTCAAAAGATCCAAGTGCCAACACTCAGAAATCAATAAGTCTGATCCAATGTGGGACAATTTACACACGACACATCACTCATCACTCCATATTGGAAAGCCCACTGCCAGATTGCCCTTCGGGAGAGATCATCACTGCTTGACAAGAATAATGCAACACAATGTAGAGTGCCCAAAGTACATAGGAAGCCAACTTTTCATATTCAATTCATTCATGCTCCAAGGAGTGAGATAGCTTGTTTCATCCGGCCTGGTTCTACAATTTGTATTAATTCAGTCAATCTGCCAATCTGTGTTAATTAAAAAAAAAAAAAAGCCTGTAGTTTCAGGTAAGAATAAAAGAGTAACTCTCTTTGAAGGGCATTGCAAATGCAAATGTTTTTTTATGCACATTAAGGCACATAAAGAAAGGGGAACCCCAAAAAGGTACCATGAGCACTATTCATTCATTAATTCATATTCATTCAAAAATGCATTTTAAAACCATTACTCTTTAGAAGACATCTGCTAAATAAGTAACTTGGTCCTGTCATGGAATATTCCCCAAATTAAAATGAGGGAAGCCCGAGCTTATTGCTCTCAGAAGCTGAATACTAAAAGACTTAATACATCAAGACCGCATTTGTTTCAATGCCAGAGTCAGAATCAAGACATCATGCTTATTAGAAACGAGTAAAGTAGAGTAGACTGAGCAAATACTGAATATTTCTTTCATTTTTTCCACACAAGTGAATGTGTTAAAAAAAATTTGAAATGGCTTTCAAAGTCCTGATTATTAAATTGAATTTGCACAGCTGATAATTTGAAGTATATGTTTTCAGTCTTATTTTTATCTTGAGTGAGCATATAGTGCAGGTGGCATTAATCACTCAAACTAAGCACTGGCAACTGCTACTGTCTAGATAATTATAGGTTTGTACAAACCAGACTCCACAAGAACTGGGATGCTGCGTAAAATGCAAATGAAAATGAAATGTAATGATCTAAAAATCATTTTTACCCCACCTCTGTGATGGGCTGATGATGACCCCTCCTTGCCAAATGACAGCTGAGATAGGCTTCAGCAACCGTGTGACCCTGAACTGGCTGGCTGGCTTGCTTCCTGGATGGATGGATGGATTTTAACTCTGTTAAAGCAAAAATTGTAAACATATCAAATTTTGAAAGTGAGTTTGATACCAACATATTTTTTAAAAATTTACAAGCATGCTTACCACTCTCACCAGTCTCCTTTTAATAACACTTTGCCATCTTTGTTCTCAAAATACATATAGGATTTCACCTGCTCTCCAGTTCAGGGCTTCCTTTGTCGTGTGTTTCATAATGCATCAAATGGTTCTTACTACAAAGACATGCTACTAAAATAATTACAGACTTCCCTGAAAAAGATGTCATGCAGATGGCAACATATGTTGCTCCAGCTTTCCTCCCAGTCCATCTCAAATGAGCTCCGGCAAAGAAAAGGCAGTGGTGTTGCATCTTATTTGATTCTTTGCATGACAGCGTTTTAACCTACATTTGTGCATGCAGTGGTTATCGAAGTTAACTCACTGTTTGTTTTTTTGTTTGTCTTTTTATTGATCCTGGTCCCCAGCAGTGATTTCCATTAGAGAAAATGTGTTCGATTTTCAATGCAGTGAACACTCAATGTTTTCTTTTTATCTTGTCTGTGACCTGTGTCATAATAATCCCCAAATTTTTCCCAATACTACAGTGAGATACACAAGCATTTAGTTGTTAACCTATTTGCCCCGGGTGGTGAATCCAACTCCTTCCTCCAGTGGACTACCCCATCATACATCTTTACTTCTCAAAGGCTTGCAAAGATGGTTTTCTAATACCCAATCATGTTAATGGCTGTACAACACTAAACTAGACTCTAATGTCATTCCAGTCGGCTTAATTAGCTCTGAAATGTTCGAGAAGGTCTTTGTTTAGCATCACATACACTATATTTCCAAAAGTATTACTTCACCCATTCAAATAATTAAATTCAGGTGTTTCAATCACTCCCATGACCACAGGTGTATCAAATCAAGCACCTAGACATGCAGACTGCTTCTACTAACATCTGTGAAAGAATGGGCCGCTCTCAGGAGCTCAGTGAATTTCCTCGCTACTAAATATTTCACAGTCAGTTGTTAGTGGAAGTGTTATTATAGTGGTATTATAACAAAGTGGGAGTGATTGGGAATAACAGCAACTCAGCTGTGGTAGGCCATGTAAAATCACAGAGCAGGGTGAGCAGATGGTGAAGCCCATAGTGTACGAAGGTCACCAACTTTCCACAGTGTCAATTGCGCCGAACTTTGTGTGGCCTTCAGATTAGCTCAAGAACAGTGCATGGAGAGCTTCATGGAATGGGTTTCCATGGCATTACATCACTGAGTGCAATGCAAAGTGTTTGATGCAATGGGGACCTGAGTTGGGCTCGGCCCCTTAGTTCCAGCGTAAGGAACTCCTAATGCTTCATCATTCCAGGACATTTTGGACAATTTCATGCTCCCAACTTTGTGGGAACAGTTTGGGGATGGCCCCTTCCTGTTCCAACATGACTGCACACCAGTCCATAAAGACATGGATGAGAGAGTTTGGTGTGGAAGAACCTGACCTGCCTGCACAGAGTCCTGACCTCAACCTGATAGAACACCTTTGGGATGAATTAGAGCGGAGACTGCAAGCCTTCTCATCCAACATCAGTGTCTGACCTCACAAATGCGCTTCTGACAAATGAATACTTTTGGCAATATAGTGTGTTTTCTGGTCGTCTGTTGCTCCTGCCCCACGTTTAATTTTTCTTTAAATGTGTTGCTTGAATCAAAGTTAAATTGAGCTTAGAAATTTCAAGATTATTCAATATTCCGATATCTGATATTTTGTATTTTCACTTAAATATCAGGTTTAAATGACTTTCAAATCATTACATTCTCTTTTTCATTCTTGCATTAGTATTAAAACAGCTTGTTTTTGGAAACTGGGTTTGTGTGTGTGTGTGCTGGCGATCCCAAACCTCATTATTGTAAGTACAATGCTCAGCGACATAAATCACCTTCATGTAGGGTTAACAAGGAGTAGAAAAACAAGAACTGCAAACAATTTGCAGCAAAGCTTTTATTAGTTTGGCAGAAACACTGCGTACACATATCTGTAGTACCAGGATATTTCTGTCTAAATGTTCAAAACAGCAG